>JASDQU010505670.1:28036-54465 GCA_032191745.1 Picea mariana | reverse complement strand
GTACTGGTAGAAGAACCATTTTCACAATGGGGAATCGAATTGATTGGACCAATAAAACTAAAATCAATTAAAGGAGATTTATACATTCTTACTACCACAGATTATTTCACAAAGTGGAAAGAGGCAGTAGTGTTAAAAAGGGTTGATTCGGAAGAATTGATAAGATTTATCAAAGACAATGTTCTATAAAGATTTGGAGTTCCAGAAAAGTTTATCGTTGAAAATGGGTCAATCCTCATTGGATCAAAGTTTACAAAATTTTGGTGGGGAATTTGGTATTATAATGGGACAATATTCAAATTACTACCCCCAAGGAAATGGACTGATCGAATCTACATCCAAGACTTTGATCCAAATTCTTAAAAATACAATTGATCATAATCAAAAGAATTGTCATTTAAAATTAACTGATGCATTATGGGAAAATAGATTGACACCAAAAGGCAACACTGGTATATCTCAATATACATTGGAATATGAAAAAAAAAGCAAAAATGCCATTCAATCTAGGGTTAAACGATTTGACTTATGTTGTAAATATTGAAGAAACAAAAGATATTTCTCCTTTGCATGGAAGGATAAATTAGATTTTGAATTTAGAAGAAGAACAAGTTGAGGCCTTGAAGAAAACACATCAGAGACAACATAATGTCAAGAAATATTTTGATCAAAGTGCAACAATCAATAATTTTCAAAATGGTGAATTGGTATTGCTCTGGAACAAAGCTAAAGAAAAACGTTCAATGCATACAAAATTCGAATCCATTTGGATTGGTCCTTACATCATTGAAAAGATCTTGAGCTTTAATTAGTACATGCTTAAAGATATGAAGGGGACAACATTAATGTTGCCAATCTATGGGAAACATCTCAAAATCTTCTTTGCTTGATCAAATTTCTTCCTTTTTATATTTTATTTTTGTTTTGTATATTATTTTTTCTTTTTGACTCCATACCCCAATGGAGAAGATACTTGATTTTCATATTGTGGGTTCTCAAAAACTCAAAGGGGGTCATTGTCCCATAGTTGAAGCCAGTTGTTGACCCCAATATTTTCTTTCTCCTATNCTTGTTTTTATTTTTTGTAGAGTATACCTTGTATTTTCTGTCACCATACTTAGTCATTTTATTTCACTTTACCACAGGTCATCTGGTTAGCATAAGTTTATTTGTAAGTTCGCTATCACCAAAACCCCCCTTTACTTCCATGATCCTCAACTTGCACGATACTTAGAAATTTTCTTCCTTTTTTTTCTCACCGCTGGTTTGTGGGTCCCCAAGTCCTTCATCTCTGTTTACCCCAAAATATCGACTGACAGTGACACTTCATAATTTTTTGACCTTATTTTCCTTCCCACGCAACACTTTTTCATTTTATTTTTCTTCATAGTCGATTCACGGGTTGGTGGACTTACAGGTTCACTTGAAATTTTCTTTCATATTCGCTCCCACTATAACATGATTTCCATCTTGGTACTTTCCTCGAGATACATTAAAAATTGTTACTATGGAAGATAATTGTTGTGAAAATTATGAAATGGTCGTTATTAATGGAAGAAATATCGAGATTTTTTTCATTCAATTTGCATTAAGTTCTTCATTCAGAAAAGGTTAAGTCATTATTATCTAGAAAAGGGCCTCATTTCTACGAATATATTTTAAGAAATTACACAAACAATCCAACGACTTCATGGTTGTAGGAAGGAAATAGTTTTGTGGGGATATAGTGAACATTTTTGGATGGGAAGATCATAATTTCTAGTGGTCGAGATCCTATTGGTACTACTCTATTGTAATATCACTCTCTTGTGAGCACCTTATATTGACTTATTCTTTGAGGAAACTTCCATGCAAGTGATCCAATTATAGTATATGGTTATCTGTTTCTCTTATGGATTCTTGTGATGATGTGGATGGATTATGATTTACGTTGTTTGATATCTATGTATTGATAGATGTTATTGGCGAGATTCTCCTAAGTGTGTAGGATGCTTGACAGATTGAGGATGTCAATGGCATCGATGGAGCTTCTTGGACTCTAGATTGAGTCAGAGAGTGGATTGTATTGGTTTAAGTATTTCATTTACGCATATGTGACATATGATCGATTATACTATGATGTTGTTTATGGATCATTGACATTGTTTCATTGATGGATGCAGGTTGACGATTTCTTTCTAATCTGACTCGCATAAGGAGTAAAGGGTCCATGCACATAGACCAAATATTGAGGAAGAGGTGTGGAAACATCCCTGTCATAACCTACTAACACTCTCATCGTGGCTCTAATTGTAGGTTAACGATTACCTAGTTCAAAAGATCCACAATGCCATGAGGGAAGACTGAGACAATCGCTCACGAACATTTCTAAGGGGAGTGCAATAAGGAAGGGTCCTTATTCCTTAGAATCCTTTAGTTTCTAATAAGGTCGCCTGATTGAAGTATTGACTCCAAGGGATAGACAAATACCAAAACCAGTCAAAGTTGAGTGACACCCTTGGAGCACATAGTGCGTCTTGAAGGGTACGTCACATAATTAAAATTTTGAATCAAGGGCAAGTGGCACCCTTAGAGCACGATGTGTGTCTTGAAGGGAACACTCTGGAATTAAAACTTGAGTGAATGAATCTAGGTGGCCTATAAAACCTTCAGCGAATAATTAAACCCTATAAAATCTTTAAGCATTGTTGGCTTGAATTAATTAATGAAATACAGATTTAATTAATTAATTGTGAATCCCCAAATGAAAATCTAAGACTATGTAAAAGTATGCCTAAGAGGATAATAAGACTAAAACTAATTATTAATTAAATAACATAGAAAAGAGGCAAGTCAATTCAAGAAAATAAAAAAGATGTCATAATTCTAAAGATTCAATATAATACACATGTGTGTAGAAAATACCTAATTGGAATACAAGATAACAAAGGAATAAAGCATGAAAGAATAAGTGCACAAATAGAAGAGAATCTAGAGTCTAAACTACCACTACTTTAACTAGGAGAAGACTCTTATTTTAACTCAACTCAGAGTTAGTAAGGCGTCAATCATTAATTGGAAACAAGGGGAATAAAGAGACAACTATGAGTGATTTTAGGATGGGTGAGGGAAATTGACATTTATTAAAATAAATTGTGGATTTAATGGTGCAACTAATCGAAAGGGTGACAAGTATATAGGGGGAATAATTCTTAATTAACTATTTAAAAAGTAAATTAAACGTGCAAGTGGCGAGGTGTCATGGAGGAAACTCCTATAAAGAAAATGACTGAAATGAGAGATGGATCACACTAGTTATAGGTGCAAGTGGCGAGGTGTCATGGAGGAAACTCCTATAAAGAAAATGACTGAAATGAGAGATGGATCACACTGGTTATAGGTAACGTTATGCTGCAAAAATTATGACTGACTTTACTTGTGAGAGTTGGGATACCCAGCTTTAGAGAGAGTGGCGGATCTACTTTGTGAAGCGAATTGGGAGCTAGAGGATTTATGGTTGTGTGTGTGCGTGGCCCCTTTGTGACTAGGGGGGCTAAGGGGAAGAAGAGTACCCCTAGTGTTGGCTGGGAGGTACCAGTGAAGTCTCAACGGTTAGCAAGCGGGAGGGAGGAATAATAGTTTCCGAATAACATCTTCAGCACCTCCTTGTACGATTACAGTATTTTATCCGAAATGAACTTGTAATTGTCTTAAGTTTAATTTTAAAGTAAATTTATTTATTTTTCCCAACTTTGAAAGTAAATATAATTTTTATATGACGAATTAGAATATTTCCCATGTAATTGATCATGTAATAAATTGTTGATTAGATCTCTCATCTCCTAATGTGCATGGAAGCGTGCTTACCCAAATTTAATAGATCCAGTTTTTTTTTTAAAATTTGTTACGGTATTTCATGGAATTTGTTGTTGTTGATTTTTGTTGTTAAAAACTAGTTGATGGCTTGAACGAAAATTTTCCAGCTTTTTCCTTTATTTACCTTTGCATTTCAAGTTAAGACTGTATTGCGCTTTTTATTCCTCGGAAATTCTTGGAAACCACACTGCGCATCCTCCTCTTTAAAATATGTTTTTCCTCCTCCTGGAATACCCATCGTTCTCCGGAAAGTTGAACTTCGATTTCACTCAGAAAAACCCTGTGTTTTCATTAAGAAATATTTCCATGCGTGGGTGCATCTACCCTGTGCTTACACTCAGAAAAACCCTACTATTTCCCTTTGATCTCTTCTGCATTTTTGGCACAAAATTACTTCCAAGCATTTGTTATTTTTCCCTGCCCTTTTTCCCTTGATTCTTCTCTGCATTTTTATTTACACGAATGGCTAGCGCTTGTGGACATCTCCTGACGGTGTTAACCTTGATTTTTATCTGCGTTTTATTTATAAAAATGACCAG
This sequence comes from Picea mariana, assembly GCA_032191745.1. Classification (NCBI taxonomy): domain Eukaryota; kingdom Viridiplantae; phylum Streptophyta; class Pinopsida; order Pinales; family Pinaceae; genus Picea; species Picea mariana. Next base: position 50,071 of record JASDQU010505670.1, on the reverse strand, counting down.
CGCTTGTGGACATCTCCTGGCGGTGTTACCCTTGATTTTTCTCTACATTTTTATTTACACAAATGGCCAGCGCTTGTGGACATCTTCTGACGGTGTTACCCTTGATTTTTCTCTGCGTCTTTATTTACATAAATGGCCAGTTCTTGTGGAAATATCCTGGCGGTTTTACCCTTGTTTTTCTCTGTGTTTTCATATACACAATGGCCAGCATTTCCAACATCTCCTGGAGGTGTTACCCTTGATATTATCTGTGTATTTATAGAGGGAATCGCTCTGCATTTATCCTGTGATCTTACTTAGCAACCTGTGCGATTCACCTTTCTTTCCTACTCAGCCACCTCTACATTTATCTTGTGATCTTACTCAGCAACTTGTGTGATTTATCTTGCATTCTTACTCAACCCTTCTCAATCTTGCCTGGCAAATATTCATGAAGGTTTCCACTGTGTCTTCCTTTAAAATCACCCTCTGTCTCCCTTATGGAATGGAAGATATGTCCTTAAAGGAGTGAACTCTGTTGACAGCATGCCAACATACCACTAGAATGCCTGTCTCTCCTCCCTTGTGAAATCGATGAGTAGGAATACTCGCCCATGCCCAAGATTTCTTAGCAGGTATTGCAGAGTTAAAGGACGAGATCGTTTAAAAAAAGGGGGGTTCATAATGTTTTATTGATATTTTTAGTTTGAATTTTAGATCATCTCCTTTTTGGAGTAATATTCGGTGCCCCTTTTTATGCATAGTTTATTACATTTTAGTTTGGGAATTCTATGTAACCTAGGATTGAGTGCTTGTGAATTTTCTTGTAAATCTTATAGTGAGGATTACTTAAAATATCCTTTTCCTTTTTAAAAAGGAAAGGGGGCTGCCACCTATTTTATGCATTTAATAAGGAAGTGGGAAGGTAACACCATGGTTGTTGGTCATCAATAGTTAGTAAGAAATTGTAAATTATATTAAATCCATGGTAAAGTGCTTCTATCGAGTATAGTTAACCCTTAACCTTGATAACCAAAAGCAAGATTCTTCATGACCACCCTACTGATATAGTATGGGATGAATGACTTCTCTCGTAGTCCTTTCATTTATGGATGTACCTTAGTTTAAATTTTACATCTCATTATCTTGACATGACTTTCCTAAATTCGTGTGTATGGTAAGTAAGTTGGTATGAGTCCTTTAATTACTTAATTTGTGGATCATCCTTAGATCATTGAATGGATATACAACCAACGGAAATTCTTGACTTTCTAATTGCTAATTGATGTTTGGCTCCTTAAAAAGATTAGTTTAATGGTTTGAACCCTAAGGTATTCTCGTGGAGACTTAATTTGGATTGTAAACGAGTTTTAACCTCCTCATGCTTCTCTTAAAGAAGATTGGACATTATTAGGGGATTGTTAATTGGTCATTGATTAGAATACTTGCACCATGAAATTTTGATGAATAATGTATGATTGGCCACATGGTTAGAATACTTGTGCCATGAAATTTTGATGAATAATGTACGATTGGTCACATGACTAGATTACTTGCACCATGAATTTGATGAGTGATGTATGATTGGTTATATGATTAGATTCTTTTGCGGCATGAGAAAAATTGATGATTTCTCTTGCGTCTTGTAATTAATGTAAAGTATGATTGAATATGTGATTAGATCTCTTTTGCACCATGGAATAAAAATGAATGAGTACTCTTCTACTATTGATTATGTGGATGCATGTTTGTTTTAGAATTTGTTTACTCATGCGTGATTAAATAAAGTTGACATACGATTGATCGAGTAATTGATTCTCTTGCGCCATCCAAATATTGTTGATGTATGATTGATTTAACAACTATTACAATTGCACTATTAAATATTTGATGCATGATGGATTTGATAACTAGATCACTAATTTTCCATTTAATATCGTTGATGCATTGTTGACTTAGAACTAGATTATTTTTGTGCTATAAATTATTTTTTATGTAAGACTGATATCTAGACTGGATTTATGAGTTGTGATTGATTAAAGGATTCAGACACCTCCTTGTTCTTCAGAACAGTCGCCAGCCCTGAGACCTTAAGTGGTCAAAATAAATCGGATGAATCCTAGGTTTGAGCGTTGCTTATGTGACCTAGAGGTCTTAACCATGCAAGATAGGTTGGGTAGGTAGTCATTTGTATTCAGTGACATGGTTGATCCTTATTTATTGTTCCTTTAGTTGATTGTGATGTGTTGAATTGCGTCGCTATTATGTTTGTGTGTGGATCATGTGTCGTTGTGATTTATGATGATGCATTGGACTATGTCGTTATTATTTCAATGATGTGTCACTTGTAATGCTTTTGTCTATGATTTCATTTGATTATGTGTTGCTATGAATTATGTGTTGACATTAAATTCCTGTTGCAAAAAAAAAACAAAAAAAAAAAATTACTTATTTTACATCGTTGTTTATTGTCATAATGGAGGGGACATTACAAATACATGTTCTCTACTTCAAAGAAATGAAAACATACTATGGACATCAGGAATTCCTCTTGATGGATGCATACTAAAAGTATTTTATTGTAAATAATTTGTCACCTGGTGTGTTGATAAGTATATTCCAAGCTAAAGAGTCATTGAACTCGAAGGGGAATCTCCTATTTCATTAGAATTTTAGGAAGATGTTGAAGATACCAAAGTCGGCGCATACCTTTAAAGGAGAATAAGAAAGGGATTTTCCAACGAAAAGAAATAATGGACTCGACCTTCTAGAAGAATATCTTGAAGACCCTACATCAATTCGTGTTGACATAACAAAGATTCAGGTTAGTTCCTTAAAAACGCTTATTAAGAAATTTCATGGATATTCACTAGATTCATTGTTCAAGAAAATATGAAAACCATCTCTCGGTTGGATCTGTACATTTTTTGTTTTCCAGTTCATGAAAAATCCATCTTCGACTGGGGAAAGCTTATCTCTATCGAAATTGCTTCCCAGTTTTCAAATTTTAAGAAAGAAAATAAATTCTTCATGGCTTCATATTTAATATTTTCCATTATGTATTGTCATATTTTCAAGGGATTAACAATTGGAAAGAGGGTAGTCTGTAAAATTGATCTTCTAACTATCTGGTACCAAGATCTTTGGAGACAAATATATTCATTTACTTTTATGAAGCACATAATGAATTTGTTACAGTTTTCAAGAAATTTCTCTTTGGGGATAACACATCTAGGTTTTCATCAAAGGAAACAAATTTTCTAAATAATAAGGGTACCCTGGGGAAGAGGGAAAATCATAATGTCATTAGAATATTTTTCTCACGAGAAAGTCCTACTTTAATTCCTTTCTATATTTTAGATAAAATGTTTATCACTGAATTTGCTAGGAAATATGGATTATGGCTTCACTTTTTTCTTGAGAAGAGAAAAAGGAAATCTATCCCATTGTCGTGGAAGGTTATAGAAAATGTATTATGAAACATAACCATAATTGATGAATTATCAACCCATTTTGATCATTTGAATTTGAAATATGTAGAAAAAATCAAGGGGTTCAAGTCATATGTTTTTGACCACATCCAGTCAGTAGGATTCGGTAATGCATTTACCCAAACAATTATATCTGGGGAATAAGAAGGTAATACTCAAGGTACTTTGATGCAACCTATTGATGATATTGAGACTATAATAAGCAGTATATATCATAAAAAAAAAAAAAAAGAGTCCAAATGAAAAAGGTGCTCAATATCTAGTAGTTTCACAGAAAAATAGCACCCAAATACGGTGTTCAAACAATGTCTCAATAGAAAAATGTTTCAAGAAAAAATTCAAGTGGAGGTGGTGATAAAAATCCTCCTCAAGGAAAAATGGAAAATCCCCAAAAAATTCAAGTAAGAAACAAGAGAAATATTCCCCCGCAAGAAGAAGAGGAGAAACATGTATCTAAAAATGATATAAATAAATTATCTCATGAGGATATGGATCTTGAAGTTGATATTGAAAATACACATTTCCCTGATGAAGAACATAGGTTACAAGAAACCCAACAAATTGCAGTTGAAATCGCCGCACAAGAAGAAGATTTTCCAGAAGAAGAATCATTTACTGTACAAAATGCACTATTTGACAAAAAATCCATAAAGTTAGTATTTGAAGGAATAAATAAGATAAATAAAAAAAAGGAAAATATCATTCTGAGTATGATCTTAGTAAGTTTCCTGCATTTCAAATTTCTAAAATACATAAGGTAACCGGTGATGCCTTGGATGTTTCAATTGATGACTTGGAAGCACATAACTCCAAGTTAAAAGAAAAAGTCAAAGAACTAGAATCCACCTTGATGCCTCCCCCTATTCCTGCAATCCCATTAGCCATTGCAAAGCCAAGAACAACTGATTCGAAGTTGAAGGGATCGTCAAGTTTGTTAATGGTTGTCAGAAAATTTGTTGACGAAAATATAAAAATAAGAATGTCACTTATCATGGGGGTATGGGATGTATTTTCTAATATTATTTATTTTGGATCTTGATTAAATGATTATAATGAATTCCTTCAAGAAGATTATAAAAATGAGGAAGGGTTTTATAAATATGTCGGTATACAGTTTGTAATCATAGTTTCCAACATGACTGAGCTCAAAATAAGGGAAGAAGACTTTCCCTCTCCATCCATAATGAAACAATTGAAAGCATGTTGAATGAAAATGATCAATAATTTGAAGGATATTATGGACAATTGCAATGAAATGTAAATAAAAAAGAAATATTATTCAAAGAACTCATCGAGATAGACTTGGTAGGAATCACCGGAGAAGTACAAGATGCAAGATTAATCATAAATTCTATATTTATGATGAGGTAACAACTTTAATAACGCGTGGACATATTTAAAATAATTTCAACTTAAAATTTCAATAGTATAATTGAATATGATGGAAGAGAAATTGAAAATTGGCTAATAGATTATGCAAATAAAAATCAAGTTATCAAAGAGTCAATTCACATTATTTCACATGATTTAAGAGATTTGGAAGGTGATTTATTTGATATTAAAATTAGACATGAGATAAATGTGGCTCCAATGAATAATTACATAGAATAATGGCTTAGAAAATCACTAATCAAGATTACCGAGGAAAATCAAGAAGCAACAGTTAGTACCAGTCCAGAAACTGTCAACAAGGAGGATAAAAGGACACCAACAATACAAATGTAGAGATAGAGAGAGAGAAAGAGAGATTCCATCATCGTAAGTCCATACTGATCATATTTTCCTTCTTTTTTCAAAATTCATCCATTTGTATGTATTCTTTCGTTGGAAGAATATAACCAAATTTTGATAACTTCCTCTTCTCTTTTGTCCAGATTTTGTTGCTCACACACTGTTCTAGTTCTACATATTCTTCTTCATTTGTATCATATGTACTTAATGGTCCACGGGATCCGTAATCCCATTCCATTCATGGATGGATGCCTTTAATTTTCTAAGACTATAAAAGATGTATATCATTTTTGAGAAATTCCAAACAACTATTTCAGAGTTAGTTTCGATTATGTCTCGTAACTCTCAGTTTTGAGTATAAGATATTTTAAATTGACTTATCACTCTTATTTTTTATCTTAATAAGTAATACTCTTTCAAAGTTCTCTTATGTGTTGGACCGTTTTCCCTTTTATTTTGAATGTGATTAGAAACATCTAAAATTGTGATGGATGTGAGAGTTTATGTTATTTTCTGCAATTTATTCATTTCCAACAAATGTGATGTTTAAAGTTCTTGGTCCACTTCTTGGGAACTCATATATTTAATGCCATTTTAAATTTTTTTGAGTGATAAATATTTGGGTTTTTCTTTTTGTCATAATCCAATATATATTTTAAAGAAAATATTTGAAGAATGTATAGAGGAGTACCACCTTTATAAAAATGTTGGGGGATTAATATCCTCATGAGTTTTTCGTTTCGGTCTTAATAGATTCAAACGTCAAAATGGTCCTACCATTGATAACCCATGAATTGAGTTTCCATCACCATGAGTTTGGAAAATTGATAAGGGATTGACTCCAAGTTGGTGAGATTGTCTTGGATGGAACCAATATTTTGTTGGGTACATGAGTGGTTTTGGTCTATTTTTTGTTGAAAATCATCAATTAGATTTTTTGAAGAGGATATTTTGGTAGCTATATTTGTTCCTCGATTACCAATAAAGATGTCAATCCATGAGAAAAAGTTTACTAGAGGATGGTACCAAGGTGATCATCACTGTGTTATGGGTACGCTAAGATAGTTTCCTAGAAGTGGGACTAGAAGGTACACCAAAAATTCTTACTAGAGAGTGGTACCATGATGATCAACTCAACATAAGGATTTTTTTTAGATATATCACATACGGATTATGTTGAGAATATTAGACGCTGACATAATTCTCAAATTCTGAATACTACAATTTATGTAGAAATCTTATTGGGTGGGTGTGCAATATCTCGTTCTAGTGATCACACTTATATTGACTTATTATTTCAGGACACTTGTGTGAAATTGAATTGGTTATGGTACATTATGATTCCATTTGGATTATGATTTAAATATGATGATGATGATGTATTGTGATTTATATGTTACTTTCATATGTATATGTATTGACATATATTATTGACGACTTCTCTTGAGTGTGCGGGACACATGATAGGTTATGGATGTTGATGGAATCAATGGACTTCCTTGGACTCCAGATTGATTCATGGAGTGAATTTCATTTTGTTTAAGTATTTCATTTTACACACATGTGATATATGATTGATTACAATATGATTTATGTTTATGAATTATTGACCCTGCTTTTATCAGTGGATGCAAGCTTGACGATGTTTGCTAATAAGACTCACATAAGGAGTAATGGGGTCATGAAAAAAAACCATACATTTGAGGGAGAGTTGTGGCAGTGTCCCTGTCACAACTTACTAGCACTCCCTTCCTGACCTGAACTATAGGTTAATGATTACCTAGTTCAAGAGGTTGACGATACTATGAGTGCGGATTGAGACAGTCGTTCATGAATAATTCTAAGGGGTGCACAATAAATAAGAATACTTATTCCTTAAAATCCCCTAGCCTCTCACAAGGTTGAACGAATGGAGTGTTGAATCCAACAATGAAACAAACTTCCAAAACCACTCAAAGGCAAGTGACACCCTTGTAGCACAGAGGTGTGTCTTGAAGGGCACATCACGTTATTAATTGTGAGTCAATAAATCTAGGTGGCCTAGAAAATTAATGAAATGTTTAAACCTTTTTATAACAAAGTATTAATTAATCATATATTATAAATTTAGAAATATAACAAGAGTCTAAGCCTAGTCGAAGCCTAATTTCAAGGACAAGTCTAAGTTAAAGGTGACTAAATTAAAAATTAAATGAGACCAAGGGAGTTGGGAATTAATAAATGTTAGGAAAACAGGGAAAATGAATTAAAGTTGAGTAATACACATGTGTGCATAAAATTAATAAAAATGGATTTTTAAAATGAAAAGAAATTAAAGCATGAGAGAATAGATGTTCACATAGAATTGTATCTTGAGCAAATCTACCACTAAGTCTAACTAAAATAAGACTCCTAAACCAACTCAAAGTAAGATTTGGTTAGGGGACACTCATTAAATGGGAATTTTGGGAGCTAAGAGACATCTAAGAGAAAAAATAGGAACACATTGGGGAATGTGAGGCAAATTGGCTTTTAAATAAAATAAAAAGAGGAATTACATATGCAACCTTGGGAGAGTGTGACACATGTGTTGGGTGAATAAATTTTTTATTTTATTGATTAAAAATGAATTATTTGTGCATGGGGACAAGTGACATTGAAAATAATTCTATAAAAGAAATGGAGGAGAGGTGAAAAAGATCTCACTTTTCCTAGTAATGTTATGCTGCCAAAATTTTGTTGGACTATGTTTTAGTTGTGAGAATTGGAACTCCAAGCTTATGAAAAGAGTGGAAGCTCTTCCTTGTGAGGCAAGCTTGGGAGCTATTATTTCTGGTTTTTTTGTGTGGGCCCTTTGCGGCTCTAGGGGTAAGGGGGAAGAAGAGTACCCGTAACATTGGTTGGGAGGTACTGGTGAAGTTTTGGATTAGCGGGTGAAGGAAAAGAGGACATTGTGAAACCAACTGAAGAAGTACAACATCAATTAGCATTCATCATTGGTTATGGTGTTTTATTTGGATATTTAATTATTCCATAGATTTTGATTAAAATGTTAGAAATTTCGATTTGCAAATAAAGAGTACCTATGAATGGAAAAGTACTAGGACTATTGACAACTCAGCTACTATTGATTCAACTCAAATTGTTAATGAATGGAATTATAATAGAATATTTTGCAATTTACTATTGTTATGGAGTTTTGAATCCAGGTTTATCTCTGAAGTAATTAAATGATAATAAATTGTGTGTGAATGTTTAGTGATTGATTATCGATTATTTATTATTTTCATGTTCATTGGTATGATTGATTCAAACCCTCAAAGGGGAACCCTACGACCATAATTTCATAGATAAATTTATTTACATAAAATTACAAGTTAGGGAAGAAACCTTCGGTGATTTGTCTTTCCTGAAACATGTTCTCGTTTTATTTTCTACTTTTAAAAATCGAGTTAATTTATCCTTTTCTCTCATCATGTTTTTCCATAAGTTTTATTTTGTGTCTTAGATCTAAAATACTCTTAGAAAAATATCGACAGTCACTCTTGGTTTCCGAATAGATGGCTTGACTTTTGTTACTTGTCTCTAGAATAAGTCCCCTGCTGGTGAATTTTCGATTTACGATTGGCTTCCAAATTTTAGATATGTAAACCTAGATAGCATAATTCTTTTGGCTGGTAGTTCAATTTAAGCTTGCACTTAGATGGGCATTGGTTAGTGTGAGCCTTAATTTAATTGTTATAGTGCTACAATTAATTAAGTGGAAAGGTAATATATATAAGATCAAAGAATATTCTCAAAACATAAGTACCATGAACATGAAGATTTGGGATATCAATTTGAAGGTTTAGGCATCAGATTGGGATTATTTCTAAGACTGTGTAGATATATAAGAAAGGTTTATAACAACATCTGGTTCATATAATAAGGTTATTGATGTAGGAGCATCTACATCAGCATTAAAAGAAGGACAGGTTGGATTAAAACGCATCATCCAACGCATTCATAAAGCTAATTTGGACTATACAAAGTAGAGCGCAGCTTTTTTATTTTGAATTAAATGAAAAGAAGTGTAATTAATGTATGGAGGATATGACCATCCCAAAAAGATCCCTTCATATTGTAATGTATTTAATGTATAGATGTATTGTATAGATTTCGATCTTGGTTCTGATTTGTTTTGTAAATGCTCATTAATGTGATAGGAGAGAAATAGGTAGGAAGGAGGGAAGGCTCAAGAAGCCCCTTCATGTATATAATTTATTTTCTTGTTCATTAGTGGAGGTTGTTTTCTCTCATTTTTGAAAAAGATACTTCACATTGTGAAATAGTAGTTACCGAGATAAAGAGAGAGTTGTTGTTGTTGAGAACCAGAGAGCATTGTATGAGTTGTTGAAGAGAAATGAAGAACTACCTATACGTATGTATATTCTATCACTTGAATGAATAGAAGAGAGAATCCTTGATCCAAATGTTTGGTGTTGTTGTTGCCATGTTTATTTGAATGAATGGTATGTTTCCTATTCATTTAAATTATTTGTTTCTACTTCTTCTTGTACTTTTGAATGTGGTTGATGATTAAATACATGAGACTGTCGAGTTGATATAAGTTTCAATTGTTTCTCTTCTGAGAGCTCATGCAAGGAGTGCACATTTGTCTGCAAGGAGTGCGTTGACAGAGATAAGATTAACTCAGAGAAGATCAGAAGAGATAACATTGAATATTTGATAGTAGTAGTGCAGAGGAAGCACAGAGCCACGCAAGGAGTGCACAAGCCAAGTCATTCTCAGACTCTCTATTCATACGAAGAACAATTAAGTGTTGCAAAGGTTACAAGGACTCGAGGAGTGTGTGCAAGGTTGTAAACTCTTGGAGGAACAAGTTCAGGAGAAATAACAATCCAAGTCTTTTAGGAGAAAAGACTTAGAAATTTTCTAAGTCTGAATGTCAAGGTTCAAAGAGAGTGCATAGAGGGAAGGCATAGGTCCTATATACCTCTAGAATCTAAGCTCGGGAGAGATACCAACAAGAAGTGTTGAGGAGGGATACTTAGGAAATTCCTAAGTCCAAACATTTTGCAGTGAAGGAGGAGCATACAAAGGGTAGATAGAGGTTTCATATAGCTCAGAAATTTAAGTTCAGGAGGGCCAACGACTATAATCCATAGAGGGGAAGAGTTTGGAGAAGCGTCGATGAAGATTTTATGAGATATCGCTAGGGAAATGGTGACCGTCAGATCTGAGACAATTGTGTGTGGGATAGCCATCAGGGTCCTTTAGCACTTAGTGCATTCGGAGGTTTAAAGGAGTGAAAGGGGAACCAAAATAGCCCAAGTCCCATAGGAGAAAGGTGATCATGATCATTCTCCAATAGCCGATAGGTGTCAATAGACCCATGAGGTTCGAGGGAAAGGAACTTTGGGGAAGGGCTTGTGAAATGGTGGAAGAACCTTGAAGCCCAAAGGCCATAGTTTGTCGTAACCATTGATCATGGAAGAGACACATGTCGAAAAATCATTCTATTCAAAGGAAAAACACTCCAGGAGTAAGGGGGAAAGGGAGTGTAGAGCTAAGGTTATCCGAATTTGGAGGCAAGGACTCATTATGACCACCGATTTAGGGGTGGACATGTGGAGAAATATTGTGAGTTTAGGATATATCACTTTGAGAGTTTGAAAGGAAGAGTGGTTTCCAATAATATTGAAGCCCAAAGCTTAGTGCCTTTTGGGTTAAGTCCTAGGTCAAAACCTAAGGTTGTATGAGGAAAGGGGCCTAGCAGAGGGAGCTAGCACCTGTCATTCAGATTTTTGTTTTGGGAGAAAGCACTAGGAAAGTGCTCGTGGGTATCAAAGAACCTACAAAAATAAATAAGGAGGGCCTATGTAAACCTGTTTGGGATCTAGCAGGGGCCCTAAGAGTCAATCTGACTCAGCATTTCAATGATCCTAGACCGAGAGGTCAAGTAGACCTTGGGAGAGTTAGGGGGTTTGCGTCAAGTGGTATTAGAGTCATCATTTAAGCTCCGTGTGAATAAATATTAGCTCCATGCTACCAAGAAGTCACATGGACAGATTTGTCATAAATCTAGTAATGGAGGAGGAAATGAGGAGACTTCGTGCAAGGCTAGATGCCATGGAAACTGCATAAAGAAGAGCACTAGATGCAAGTGACATTAGTGAGGCCGAAAGTGAAGAGATGGAAGTTAAAGGAGTTGCAAGAGAATATGTTGCAGAAGAGTGTTTGCTAAGAGCTGTTGTAAAACTGGGAGCCAGAGCAAAAATGGAAATCCCAATGTATGAACACAATTTGGGCGTGGAAGAATTGTTGGAATGGATAAGATAAATGGATAAATAATTTGAATATGAGGAGGTTGATGATGAGAATAAGATAAAACATGTTGTCACAAGGTTAAAAGGGAATGCAATGCTATGGTGGGATGAATTGCAGGATGACAAAAGAAGCAAAGGAAAACATAAAATTAAAATCTAGGACAGAATGGTAGCCAAGCTAAAGGCTAAATCCATACCCAAGGACTACCAAATAAATCAATTCAAGAGGTTGCAGAACCTAAGACAAAAGGGTTTGATAGTGAAAGATTACACATAAGAGTTCTATAGGCTGAACATCAGAGTTGGTCATTGTGAAAGTGATGAAGATAAGGTTTCCATATATATTAATGGCTTGAGATATGAAATCTAGGATGAAATAATCATGGTGACCATGAGGAAAATTGAAGAAGATTATCATGCTTCCCTAAAATAAGAAGAGAAGTTGGCTCGGAAGCAAAGCCAATGAAGCAGAAGAAAAATCCCACACATAGGTAAGTGAATTTTCCATGACAAGACTCAAAAGCCCAAAACTGAGACTGGAAAGTTTCACAGTCACACAAAGAGAGGAGGAAGTTCCCAAGGAAGACAGTATGGTGGAATAAATTATTTTCCTTGAGGAAGAGGAAGAGGCAGAGGAGGAGAGTTGAAATTATATGCGTGTGGAAAGAAAGGGCATATGTCTTGGGAATTCCCTGAGAAAAATAAAGAAGAAGGATGAGCTAACATTTCTGAAGTGCAAATAAGGAATGTTGAAGCAGAAGCTGTTGAATATGGAAGATCCCTCATGATGAGGAAAATTCTCTTGAAACTATAGAAAGAGGTGGAAGCAGTAGTACAGAGAAACAGTTTGTTTAGGACTTCTTGCAAGACCAAGGATAGGGTTTGCAAGGTCATAATTAACAGTAGAAGCACTAACAATCTAGTATCCACAGAGATGGTGGAAAAACTATAGTTGGAAACACCTTCACATCCAAATCCATATAAATTTTCTTGTTTGCAAAAAGGACACCAAGTAATGGTAAATAGACAATGCCAAGTTGAATTTAAAATAGGAGGATACAAAGATAAGATTATATGTGATCTCATTCCCATGGATGTCTATCATGTTTTGTTGGGAATACCATGGTAGTTTGACATAAATGTCATACACGATGGGAGGAAGAATACTTACACCCTAGAGAAGAATGGACAAACACATATGTTACTTCCAATAGTGGATAAAAAGGTGAAGTAATAAGCCAACCCAACCATACTTCTCATGAGTGTGAAGGAGGTCTTGAATGAAGTCAAGAAAGAACAAGACATGTAGTTTGTTGAAGTAAGAAAGCCTAGAGTCATCCTTACCAGTACTAATGTGGATGATGTTCCTGAAGAAATTCAAGAGCAACTGGAAATTTTTGTTGATATAGTAGTGGATGAGTTACCTTTCTCATTTCCACCCATTAGGAGCATCATCATCACATTGACCTTATTCCAGGAGCAAGATTTCCAAACAAAGCAACATATAGGTTGACACCTCAAGAGAATGAAGAGGTCAAGAATCAGTTCCAAGATCAGTTAGAAAAGGGTTTAGTCAGAGAGATATTAAGCCCATGTGTAGTGCTAACTGTATTAAGTCATAATAAGGATGGAGGATGGATAATGTGTATAGATTCCAGATCCATCAATAAGATCACTATTAGAAATAGATTTCCTTTACCTAAGATGGATGATTTGATGGATTGCTTGAGTGGAGCAAGTTATTTTTCAAAGATATATCTAAAGACTGGTTATCATCAGATAAGAATGAGAGAAGGATATGAATGGAAAACAACATTCAAAAAAAAATTCTGTATCAGAGAATCCACATATGTAAAATCTCATGGATTAGAGGATTGAATAGAGGACCATAAGGAAGACTTATTTTGAATACCTTGTAAGATGGAAATTCCATCCAAAAGAAGATGTCAGTTGGGTAAATGAAGAAGAGATCCAAAAGCAAGGAAATATAATACAGGATCTCATGGACAGGAGCCCGTGAATTTTTGGCCAGAGGAGTATGATGTAGGAGAAACATCATCATTAAAAGAAGGACAGGTTGGAGTAAAGTGCATCATCCAACGCATTCATAAAGTTGATTTGGACTATACAAAGAAGAGTGCATCTTTTTTGTTTCGAATTAAATGAAAAGAAGTGTAATTAATGTATGGAGGCTAAGGCCATCCCCAAAAGATCCTTTCTGACTGTAATATCTTTAATGTATATATGTATTGTACAGATTTCGAGATTGGCTCTGATCTATTTTGTAAATGTTCATTAATGTGACAGGAGAGAAGTAGGTAGGAAGGAGGGAAGCCTTGAGAATCCCCTTCATGTATATAATTTATTTTCTTGTTCATTAGTTGAGGTTGTTTTCACTCATTTTTTAAAAATCTATTGCTCATTGTGTAATAGTAGTTACCGAGAGAAAGAGAGAGTTGTTGTTGTTGAGAACCAGAGAGCATTGTATGAGATGTTGAAGAGAAGTGGAGAACTACCTGTATGTATGTATATTATATCACTTGAATGAATAGAACAGAGAAGCCTTGACCCAAATGTTTGGTTTTGTTGTTACCATGTTTATCTGAATGAATGGTATGTTTCATGTTCATTTAAATTCTTTGTTTCTACTTGTTCTTGTACTTTTGAATGTAGTTGATTATTAAATACATGAGTCTGTGGAGTTAGAATAAGTTTCAATTTTTTCTCTTCTGAGAGATCGTGCAAGGAGTGCACATTTTCTGCAAGGAGTACGTTGACAGAGTTAAGATTAACTCAGAAAATCTCAGGAGAGATAACGTTGAATATTTGATAGTAATTGTGCAAAGGAAGCACAAACCCATGCAACGAGTGCACATGCCAAGTCATTCTCAACCTCTCTATTCAGATGAAGAACAATTAAGTGTTGCAGAGCTTCCAAGGATGCAAGAAGTGTGTTAGCACTGAGATTCACCCTCAAATTGAAAGAGGATAAGCCTAGTACCCATCACATGTTTGTAGATGTAAATTAATGATTAAAGATCAAATGGACAAAACTCAACATAATATTGTTTTAACATGGAAATATGGGCTAGCATGCATAAGAAAATTAGGTTTTGATTAACTTTAGTCAATGGTTTAAGGATAAAGGTGAATAGAAGGAATAATTATTGAGGAAGGTGGATAAGTCTGCTATAAGCATCAGGCCTTCAAGCATCTAGGTGAAGAAAAGCTCAGTCACAAGAACTTCTTGAACTTAAAGTTTAAAACACTAAAAAATATTCATAGCAGCATTACAATCAAACATCGATTATAACACAACCACAACATCTCATATGGATCATCCAATCATGAGCATTTCAGAGTAAGAAGAAAAAATAATATGAAAAGAGGCTGACTTCTATTAATGAAAATATCTCAGGTCTCATACATAACTAGAGAACAACTATGTCTAGTCAAAATATTACAAAAAAAGGGAGCTCTTCTCAACCATTCGAACCTCAAAACATTATTCATCTGATGTATTTATAATAAAAATAGTAGACAATAGCTAGAGGTGCAAGCTAGCCTTCCTATCCTAGGATTCTCCACAAAAAAATACTAGTCTAACATCTGTACAAACAGATCTAACACACTGATAAAATCAAGGAGCTTGTTAGCAACAACTCTAAAAAAATATGAACAACATGTCTTGTTGTTGTTTGGGCGTATATTATCTAGTTTCATGTGTCCTCCAAGCCTGTATGTTGATATCCAATTGCCACCTATTAATCCTTGGTTCCCTCCAAATCATCAAATCCAAGAGGAAGCAACGAATTCAAAACCTTTGACTGTAATAGCCAGTTCATAGCACCATTCTGTTGCACATTCGGTAGCCAATTCCATAGCGCCCGCCTATAAAACATCTCTATAGATTTCATAGCACCCTCCTATAAAACTGCTCTACATATTTCATAGTTCCCTCCTGCTCTGGAGATTCCGTAATGCCTTTTCTGTAAAACTGCTCTGCAGATTCCGTAACACCTTTTCTATGTCTGGCTAGGTGATTTTTTAGCTCCTTTGGTAGCTCAACCATAGAATAGTCTATGTAGACGATTCTGTAGTGCCAGGTGCTATGAAATCTATGTGTTTTTCCTATGTTATGTAACGAATCCTCAAAAACAAAAAACAAAAAAAACTTAGCAGATGAACTATGAGCCCGTAGATGCCTCCAATAGGTGAAAATATCATATTTCCTTGAACACTTCGATCTTGCAAAAAGTAATCATCACAAAAAATGGATCTGTCGTACTTCTCCATTTACTTTCTCAATCTCGCACTCCTCTTGGTTGCAGGAGAACTTCCCTTTGTCATAACAACATCTCTTTCTTTTGCAGGGGCACTTCTCTTTATTGTAGATTATGCTAGAACATTTAAGTTCCTTTGGGCTAGATTATCTTTGAAGGGCTGCAATTCTTATTTAATCTTTATGTTCTGGGACTAAATGCTTATGTTTTGTCTATACAGAGTCTTAAGTTTTCTATGGAGAGGCAATAATATTCTTGTTGAAAACCTTGCCAAATCAAGGGTTTCATTGTAAATGTCCATGAGCTCCTTCATCTTCCTTAGGAGTTTCTTTGTCTTGGGCAGTAGGTTTTATCTTTCTCTTCTTACTTGTTTCTTCTTGGGAAACACTACTAGCTAGCATAGGGCTTTGCATCCTAGATTGAGGGGTAGAAGCTATATCTAGCTGCAGATTGGAAGAGACAAGGAATTGTTCCCAAGAAAGGTTTATTTTCTTCAACTCCTCCATAACCAACATCCTCATCAACCCAGAGTGGAAAACACTAGTGTCCATAGCCTTGGACTTGTCTTGGACCCTATCAACCATCTTTACCATACTTCTTAACATATAAAAATGGATATTCATTAAATCCTTAGGAGTGAAATGTAGCAAGATTCTAATGTGATATTGGTATATCATGTTAAATATTCCCTCACATGTAAAATATGTCTAGATAATCTTCATCATTTTATCAAAACCCTCAACCAAGTGGCTCCTAGGCACTCCCTTAGACAAATTTTCTTTCTGATAGTTTGGCTTGAGTAAATCCTTAGAAAAGGTGGCATTGAGGATCATGGATTTGAACCACCTCTCACAAGTGTTGGGTATCTCAGTGATTGTTGCAATAGTGGTCTCATATACCTCCAAATCAAGGGTTCCTACCTTAGTCTTAGTGCCATCAAAGTTTAAGGAAAACTGTGTTGCTACTTCAGGGTGTCCCCTCTGCATGTTTTGACAAAAGAGAGGAAACCAACCCTTTGGAAAACCTCCCTGATCATAGGCTCAACATAAAATAGGTGCATGTCATAAGGATTAGTTCCAAACACACTCCCACCCTTGTGATATTTCTTCTTTTGAGGTGTATCCATGGATAGAAGCAGGATATCAAAAAATGGAATTCTATGAGAGGTAAGGAAATCAAACATAGGAAAAGGCATTTTAAGATTTGAAGGTGATCCTTAATTGGTATTTCAGGGATTTCCTCCAATTCTCTTCTGAATTAACAAGAGAATAGTTTGATGGATGAAAATGGGAGAAAAGGTCTTCAGAGAAATGATATACAAGAAGACTACATTGTCCAATTTTAAGCTAGCATAGGACCACCATACCATGTCATCGTCAAGTTAAAAGGTAAGGATTCTATATTCCTCACTACAAACAGTCTTGAGCTGAAAATATAAGATGAAATAGTGAATAAGGAGGGCTAATGTTGGAGTTGTGAATAGAGAAGATGGCATTGATTTAATAGGGAATTTGCAGCATTGGAACAGGGGATCCGTAGCATAGTCTAGCAATAGTTTCTGTAGCACAGTGTGGACAATCGTGATCGAAGATGATAAATGGGTGTTCCAGTGGAGGGGAGATTCTGCATGAAAATGGCTATGGAGTCTGTGGCAGCAGTGGAAAAGAGGCTAGTAGGTGGGAGAAACTGAAGTTTGCAGCGAAAGGCGCTACCAAAAGTTAAGACAGAAACACCTTAATGATCTTGAACATAGCTTGAATGGATCATGAAGTACCTTGATGTAGCTTGATAATGGATGATATGCAACAAGCTTGGAGTCATTTTCATCCACCTCAGCCTCCAATTCACCTCGAACAGTTAATTCCATAGCGTAATCTACAACTCTGTCTGGACTAGTAGTTTCAGCAACACCGAGCTTAGGAGGAGGATTTCAAATTTGGTAAACAATTAGAACCTCATAAATGACCAAATCATAATATTCCTTTTGAAGAAAAGGGTGCTACAAACAATAAAAGACATGAAATCAACTTGATGATGGTGAATTATGGTAAAGGAGTAGATTGTACAAAGATGCACTATGAAAACGCCTAGTGAGTTGGCAACTCCCTTTACAAAGTTTGATTTGACTCCTTAATGGGAAAAGGGATAGAGTGGAGAGGCTCAATATATGAGTGGATGGAGTGACTTGTCAGGTTTGTAGATTCATGAGGTCGATAGTGCTAGCTATCATGTCAAGTTATGAGTCAAGGATACAAACCACAAAATGAACCTAAGGTATAAACCATAGATGTGGGTTAAACCGTGAACCAATTCCCAAGCCTTTATTTGCTTAGACTAACCTAAGAAAATCATAAAAAAAAAATTAAAACAAATTTAAAAGGACTAATAGGTAAAAAATTAAACTCTAAGGAGAAAATTGACCCATGAAAACTTCATGTGATAACATAGTGCATGCAAGGTTTTAAACCCTTGAGGGAACAAGTTTAGGAGAAAAAATGATATGATTATTTGAGGAGAAAATACTTAGAAAGTTTCTAATTACAAATTTCAAAGTTAGAAGAGAGTGAACAGAGGGAAGGAGTAGGTCCTATATACCTCTATAATCTAAGCTTAGAGTATATAGAAACCAAAAGTGTCAAGGAGGGATACTTAGGAAATTCCTAAGTCCAAACATTTTGCAGTGCAGGAGGAGCGTACATAGGGTAGACAAAAGATTCATATACCTTGGAAAGTTAAGCTTAGTAGGGCCAATGACTATAATCCATAGAAGAGAAGAGTTTGGAGTAGCGACAATGAATATTTTGTGGGATATCTCGAGGGAACTGGTAACTTTCATATCTGAGATAGTTTTGCATAGGATATCCATTAGGGTCCTTCAACACTTAGTTCATTCAGAGGTTTAAAGGAGTGAAAGGAAAGTTAGGATAGACAAAGTACTGAAGGAGTGAAGTGATAATGACCTTTATCCCATATATGGAAGGTGTCAACAGAACTGTGAAGTTTGGGGGAAAGGCACTTCAGGGAAGGGCTTGTGCAACGGTGGAAGAACCTCGAATCCTAGAGACTGTAGTTTGCCACAATCATTGATCGAAGAAGATACACACATTTAAATATCATTATATTCAGAGGAATAACACTCAGGGATTAAGGGGACAAAGGATAGTATACAGGAGGTCCTCTGAAGCCAGAGACGAGGACTCATTCTGACCATCGATTTACGGGTGGACACGTGGAGCAATCCCGTGAGTTTGGGATATATCAGTTTGGGAGTTTGAAAGGCAGAGTGATTTTGAGGAATCTAGAAGCACGAAGCTTAGTGTCTTTTGGGTTAAATCCCAAGTGAAATCCTAAGGTCATATGAGTAAAGGGGCCTAGTAGAGGGAGCTAGCGCTTGTCGCTTATATTTTTTTTAGGGGAGAAAGCGTCAGGAAAGAACTCGTGGGTCTCAAACAACCTACACAGAGAAATAAGGAGGGCCAATGTAAACTTGTTCCAGGTCTAGCGGGGGCCCTTAGAGTCAATCTGACTCAACATTTGATCGATCCTGGACTGGGAGGTCGAGCATACCCTGGGAGAGGAAGGGGGTTTGCATCAGTTATGTAAACATGCATGATATTAACAGTGAAAATATTCCTCTTATGGGTGATTCTTAATTTAGTAAAAAATTATTTTAGTCCCTAAATAAGACTGAACTTTATTTACAATATACTGCTCTATGGATCATTCAGTAATTGTAAATTAAACATAAGGAATAATTGATCAATTGAGTTGTAATAAAGTTTGAGTACTGATTTATCATAAGGTCACTTATGGGAAAGATAATCATAATGAAATTAAGAGTTAATATGATAATTAAATAAAGGCATAACATAGAGTTAATGGTTGTGGTTGATGGTAGGTTGATAGCCATTGCTCCCGATGATAGGGAACATGCTCATGGTCATGCATTCTTAGATGTTATAAATTACATTAAGGATAATTGAATTATTAAATAATTATTTTAGGAATCCTTATTTAATTACAAATCATGTCACTTAAGAGGAACATTCCATGACTAGTTGTTTGATGTCTCATTTTTGTTGCTAATATAATAAAGTATTATGAATACTAAGCGTTCATAATTTTCTATTTATTTACTACTCTTAATATCCTTATGGTGATGTATCATTAGTAATTTCTATATGTTAGAATTATTATAATGAGAATGGTATAATTATCACAACCTTGTCATCAAGCTAATTTTGTTAAAAATTTGATGATATTGTCTTGATTATTATTTTTCTTACGTCTTATCATCATTGTATCATCATTGCCTTATGCTTCTTATTGTATTGTAAGATAGGGTTTTTACATATGGTATCAAAGTGGATTCATCTCTATGAAACGAGACCTGTGACACCTTCCACTGTGTTAAATTAAATGATTAAAGATGTATCACTAATAAATTTTGAAATTGTCCATGCAGGAAATCATGGTTAGAGGACATAGGTGAAGTAGATGTCATGGTATGGGAAGAAGAGGAATTTATCCTTGGATAGTATCCATGCCAGAGGGATCTAACCCTTAGGGATATGACAAGACTACTTAACATGAGAAGGTTGTAGTGGGGGATGTGGTAGTTATGATGAGATCCTTTGAGAAGATTTCAGAGGCATTGATCAACCGCCTGGATCAAGATGAGGGAAGAGGGTCTATGCCTAATGAGATTTCATAGTCCACTTCAACATGTAGTAGTATCATAAAAAAAGAACTCAATAAAGTGAAATTTCCCAAGTTCTGGGGTGCCACAAATGACTTAGCCACAGAGGCATGGTTGGAGAACATGGCGATGTGCTTTGCACTTCCCGATTACACCTCCAACATGAAAGTATGCATGGAGGTATTTCAACTAAAAGGGAGTCCTCTAATTTGGTGGAAGACACTCCTACCTCAACTAAACATGGTTGTTGAAGATGTTCCATAGGAATTGTTCGAGGAACGATTCCGGGAGAGGTACTTTTCCAATGAATTTAGTGAATGCTAGTTTGATGATTTCAACGCCTTACAACAGGGTAGTCATATGGTACCCGAGTATGAGGTCAGGTTCAAGGAGATACTCATACATGCTCCACATATGAACATAGAGAAGTTAAAGGTCAACAAGTTTTTGTTCATCCTTAACTTCAACATTCATGCGAAGGTGAGGATCTTGATGCCTCAGACGTTGCACGATACAGTTCAGAAGGCCCTCATAGCTGAGGAAGAGATGAACAGTGGTGGTCATGGTATGAATCCTTCTAGACAAACTAGACAGGTGACACCAGGAGCACAACAACATTAAACACTAGCTAGACAAACTTCTTGGCACTGTGATATGCTCAGAGGACTTGTTGTTGGTTGTGGACCTGATTATCTTCCTGATTCAGAGGTCCTTTCTTTCAGCTGTGTTTACACCCCATGAAGTATTTACACCCCAAAAGTATGTACACTCTTCCACGCAGGGGAGTGCAAAGGGGGCGTACCCCCTTTGCAAGGTCGGGGGGGCTATCCCCCGGGCTGGGGGGTTTAGGGGAAAGCGGTCCCCCAGTGGGGGTTCGGGGGTGAAGCCCCCAAAGGAAAAATTGCCTTGTAAATGTATATTGTAATTTCATTGTAAATCTGGATCGTTCATTATAAGTTTTCAGGTCTAACGGTAGAGATTATGTTAGGGTTTTTTTCCCTAGATGGCAACCCTCTTTTATGAGGGAAATGTATTGTGGCTATGGTTGACGGTGAATATTGTATTCAGAGAGAGGAGACTGTGAGAGAAAGAAGAGAAAGTTACAGCAGGTTTTGCTGTAGGTTGTATCCCTTCATTTGCTGGATAATAATAAAGGAAGGACCTGGCAATTTCTCTGGTGGACATAGCCCACACTGGGTGAACCACGCAAATCTGTGTCTCTCTTGTATTGTGTATCTTCTATGTTTTGTTTTCCACATTTGTTTTATTTTATTGCTCTGTGGTCTTGTTTTTCTAACAACTGGTATCAGAGTGAAAGGTAACTCGCAGGAAAAGAGGGTTCGTGGTTCGAGTGGGAGCAATGTCAAAAGATGGAAAGTTTAGGGTCGAGAAATTTAATAGCCAAAACTACCAGTTATAGAAGATGCAGATGGAAGATTATTTATATCATAAGGATCTATTCCTACCATTGGGTGGAGTAGCAAAGAAGATGATGGCCATGAAGGATGAAGAATGGGAGATTCTTGACAGAAAGGCTTTAGGAA
>JASDQU010505669.1:37550-57951 GCA_032191745.1 Picea mariana | reverse complement strand
GTCTTCTATTCATCTGTTGAAATATCACATTACAAATTGGAAAGATCGAACACGTCCCACTTCTCTGAAGTTGTTCAATACATAAAAACTTCGCTTCCCGAATGGTGATTTCCCCTGAATTTAAAGGAGAAATCCCATCGATACAATCATTACAAAGCATATCTGGCCCCTACACTAAATCGGATCTTCTTTCTAAATCAACATAGGGTGTCCTATTCTCACGCAACCGAATGCTAATACAGGAGCTGAACGAGATATTGTTGTTACGGCTGGTGTAACAACTCCTTCTCATATCTGCTGATGTTGTTTCAGCATCGCAATTCACGGGCTGTTTCAGCCATGTGAATTGCGCTCTTGACTGTGTCGGCCTTGACTGCTAACTATCACGGCTCGTGTTTCAGCATCATGGCGGTCTCCTCTGTGTCTCAGCATCTGCACTTCTGAACTACGTGACAACTCCGCGTTTCAGCATCAGTTCAACGGCGACTTTGGACAGTTCTTGTGTTTCAGCATCGGTCTTGAATATTATTCTGCAGATATAGACACTTATGCACTTATAATCAATGGTTAAGTCCAAAAGTAATGTAAAGTATTATGCAAAATAGATTAAGCATATAATAATGGGAAAGGACGTTGTATACCTTGGAATGATCAGGTGAGGTGATATTGTGAGTCTAAATACTAGTGATGAAGGGTATAATAATGGCAAAAAGTGTAGTCAAAAAGGTGCATAGTGTGGTCCTAACAGTGACGATCGACCAATTGTCCTTTACGCATCCTAGTACTTCTGCATCTGTGGGACCTTCGGTCCTTGTTATTGATAATTCTCAACAAGAAACTGAGAACGTTGGTGTCGATATGTATTCCCCCTTGATGGGAACTTTCAATTTCTCGGCACCAATCTCGTACATCAATGCCATCTCCAGTGAGTCTTCAACGTCACTACGGTCCGTTCCTTTCTGTACGTCATCATGGAACCTACCTTCTCTGGATGTGTCATATGAAGATCATTCACACATTGGGATGGCATGCCACTGTCCACAATATAAATTGTGTATCAAGCTATACTAGAAGCTACTACAGACCCAGATCCTCTCTCCTCGCGAATAAACAAGGTGGATCCCGTCTTAGAGCCCATATGGGTTGTCTAATCATATTGTTCTGAGTTCGCATGACTGCCTCAACGATACTTTACCCTTGGATGAATCCATCATAGAGGCCATGTCTAGTCTGGATAGGCCTTGGGACGACCTTCATCATAGATCTTATTATCTCTCGGGGCTTGAATGGATTGAACATGATGATTTTAGGTCCACCTTGAGTCAGATGGTCAGTCATGTCGTGGTTCCATTAGATATGCATGGTATATATGCTGAAGAAAACATGGCGAACATTTCTCACACCGTCACAATCAACATCTCTTGAACCCATGGTAAAATTGAAAATGTATATATTGGTGCAGATTGTTCGCCTGAAGAAATTCAGACCTACATTGATCTCTTCAAAGAATTTTGATATGTATTTTCTTGGTCATATGAAGAGATTCCATTGATCGACCCCAGTATTTTCGAACATAAAATTAAAACTTATCTGAATGCTAAACATGCTCGATAAATACTTAGAGATGTAAATCCTAGGAAGGCCCCTGCTATTAAGGTAGAGGTGGAGAAGTTGCTCAATGCTGGCTTCATCTACCCAGTTCCCTTGACCGAATGGGTATCCAACCTCGTTCTCATTGATAAGAAGGAAGGAACTGCCCGAGTATGTATGGATTTTAGGGATCTGAACAAATCCTGTCCTAAAGATAATTTCCCCACTCCTTTCATTGATCATATTATTGACGAGTGTGCGAGAAGAGAAGTATTTTATTTTATGGACATATTTTTAGGTTATAATCAAATTCAAATTAAACCTAAGGATCAACACAAGACGACGTTTATTTGTCCTTGGGGTACCTTTGCATACCAGAAAATGCCTTTTAGTCTTAAAAACATCAGAGAAACCTTCCAACATGCCATGACCTTTGCATTTCATGATCTTAAGAATATTTTGGAAGCCTATCTTGATGATCTCGCTCCTCACTCTCAAAAGAGGGTTGATCATTTGACTCACCTTCGATTAGTATTTGAGAGATGTCTCTATTATCACATTCGATTAAACCTCGACAAATGCATATTTTGCATTAGGTCTGGCCTCCTTTTGGGTTTCATAGTTTTTGAGCATGGGATCATGGTGGATCCTATGAAGGTTGAGGCACTACTTCGATTGCTTCCACCGCATAATATTCAACAACTTCAAGGTTTACAGGGGAAGGATAATTGCCTGCTTCGTTTCGTAGCTAACTATGCCAACATAACTAAGGTTTCATGCGTCTTTTGAAGAAGGATATTGCATTAATATGGGATGATCAAGCCCAAGAATCCTTTGATGCTCTTAAGAAATCCCTGGTATCGACACCTTTGCTGAAGCCCCCAAACTACAATAAAGATTTCTTGCTTTATATTTATGCATCCAAAGGGATGATTAGTATGGTTCTAGTTCAAGAAGATGACGAGCTTCATGAACATGTTATCTATTACCTTAGACGAAATCTAATTGGTCTTGAACTTAAGTATTCTCATGTAGATAAGCTAGCCTTAGCAGTCGTGCACGAGGTTAAGAGATTACGCCACTATATCTTGCTCTGCAAGACTACCGTGGCTGCTGATATCAATCCATTTCAATACGTCCTTACAAGGAGTATCATAGGGGGGGAATACAATAAATGGATTGTTATTCTACATGAATTTGATCGTGATTTTTCCTCTATGAAATCCAAGAAGTCACTAGTTCTTACAGAACTAATGTCAGGCTTCCCTAGACATGATGCGGATATTTTTCATGATGATTCATTCTCGGATGAACACATCTTCCTTATACCATCTTTGGACCCCTGGTACAGAGATATTTTAATCTACCTTCAAACCTTGAAGCTTCCCCAACATATTTCGAGAGATGGCCGACAGTATATACGCCATCAAGCCAAAAACTACCTCATTATCAGTGACACGTTATATCGTTGAGGGGTGGATGATATTTTTCATCATTGTTTGATTCATGAAGAGGTTGAAGTCGTTCTCAATGAATACCAAAGTGGGGCGTGTGGTGGTCACTTATATGGGTTTGCGACAACCCAAAAGATATTGCAAGATGGTTATTTTTGGCTGTCAATTTTTAAATACTGCGTTGAAGCGGTCAAGAAGTGTAACTCTTGCTAGATGTTTGCCCGTAAGATGTGCTCACACCATGCCCCTCTACACCCAGTCATTACCGTCGGTCCCTTCTTTAAGTGGGGGGTGGATTTCATGGACTGCTACCCAACCTAGGCTAGGGGGCATCATTGCATTATTGTGGTTGTGGATTATTTTACTAAATGGGTTGAGGCCATGCCTACTATTAAATCCATTGGTGATACTGCAACATTTTTTGTATTCAATCAGATTATAGCTCGGTTCAGAATCCTGAAGGAGATTGTCACTGATCATGGTAGTCACTTCCAGAATGAAATGATGACAGAGTTAGCATCTAGACTAGGTTTTAAACATGATCATTTGTCACCCTACTATCCCCAGGAAAATGGACAATAGAGGCAGTAAATAAATTTCTCAAGACCATTTTGCAAAACACTGTCAGGAAGACCAAATCTAACTGGCATGTGATGATTTACCCTGCACTATGGGTATACCAAACCATAATAAATACTTCCACTGGTTTCTCACCATTTCATTTAGTTCACGAGGTGGAGTCGATCCTTCCTATTGAATGTGAAATCCCTTCTCTCAAATTGGCAGTCGAGCTCCTACCTAACATGACCGATCTCAAAGAATGCCTCATACACCTAGAGCAGCTCGATGAGCAGCATCAAGATGCCACTATGGCTATCAAGGAAAATAAACGACATGTTAAGGTCTAGTATGATAAGTTTGTTCGTCCCCAACTGTACATTGAGGGTGACTTTTTCCTTCTTTATGACCAAGCTGAAGAACCATTGGGGGGAGGCAAGTTTAATCCCATGTGGCATGGTCCTTACATTGTGAGACATGTCCTTGAAAAAGGAGCCTACGAGTTAGAAGATTATGAAGGGAATGTGCTGGATGAGCCTAGAAATGGGCTCTATATTAAACGATATTATGCTTGAGCCTTCGAGCTTGAGCCTGGCCTTTGTATACTAATGTATGTTAATGTATATATTTCACTTTTCATTCTTTTGTGTCGCCGGTTTGCTTATTGAATTTTCCTTTGGTTAGCAGATGTCAATGAAATCTTCGATGTTCTTAGGATTCGTAGACTGTGCCAGTCGTCATACTCGGAACATGGCTTCCACCACTTGGGTTATCTACTCACCCGAGGGATAATTAGTGTCTTCAGGAGGCATTTTTTTAGAGCCATCAACGAACAATGTGGTTGAGCATAACACCGTTATAGAGCTATTGCACGACGCCATTTCACATGGTGTTCGATATTTAAAAGTTCTCCTGGATTCCTAGTTAGTTGTATGTCAATTGAATGACAGTTACCAGGTTAGAAATCCTACACTACTCCGACGTTTCCTTCAGGAATGACTTTTAGAACAATATTTTGATTTTATTCTTACAATCATATACCTAGAAGTTTTAATCGCGTATCCGATGCATATGCTAATTACATTTTAGATTGGCATTTGTCACATAAATAAGTAAGGAAAACATACATTCATACATCCATTGTAAGATATGCAAGTAAGGGGAAAATATTTGTGGCAAGGGGTAAACCACAACAGACAAAATGACACCCAGAAATCAACTCTAAACTCAAGTATGCTAGATAAATAGAAATAATAACAAGAGAAGGCTAAGAGCCTACCTCGTCCGAACGTCTGAAGAAGACCACGACTGAGCTCACGATTGAAATCTTGATTCCTGCAACTTGTCCTCAACAATCGAGATATACAAGCATATAGAAATTATATAGAAATTTAGCATATAAACTAGCATAATCCATTAACATGTATAAAAAATATGCCCATGGAAAGTAATGTAAATATTTGTGACATATAATTGGATGAGAAAAGAGTATTTCTATTAATGTAATCAACAGAAGTACATAGGTGACAAAATTCTGTAATGACACATATCATAACCGTGAAACTAAGTCCCTCCAGTTGGGCCTTCACCACTTCAATCCTCCACAAAGGCAAGCTCACGAGTAGTAGGAGCAATTGAATTTCTCCTTCTTAAGATAGGAAGAGATTGGGGGATGAACACAAGAAGTTCAGACTTTCAAGGACAAAGAGATGCATACTCAATATGAAGTGAAATTTCTCCATAGTGTCTTTGCTTTCAATGGTGTGTGTGTTCAAGGCTTGTATATAGCTCAATTTATAGCCTCGAAATGGAATTGAAGGGTTGGATCGGAGTATTTCTAGTATATGTAAGGTCAAGGATCATGTATCTCGTGACATGGCGTGGAAACCTGACATGTTTTTAATTTTTGAGCAAAAAACCCGATGTACGCGACCTGTAATGGAGCAACCTACGTATACACAAGTTGTCTAACTGTGGCCCACATATATGTGCAAAAATTTGAATTTTTGACTCTAGAGTGAGAAAAATGGGGGAATTTGAGTCTGCAGAGGGAAATGGAAGGACATCAAAGCAAGATGCATGGAGTGTGGGAACAATTGCTATAACACTTGGGGCGTTTGGGCTTTAGCATCTTCAAGGAAGAAGATACCAGACGAGTGTCTAGCATGAAGGAGGGAATCCAAAAGCTATAAATCATTTTCTACCCTCATCCAAGGGTTTTCACCTACTCTGACCTTTCACCCATTGCCAATCCTGCACATGGTTCACTGCCCTACAAGTGGAAAAGTAGACACTAAAGCTTTCCAAACAATGGATCCTTTTGAATACTTTCTTAGTTTCCTATACCAATCTTCAATGAACAACCCCTACATATACTTGGTTTTCATAACCCTTTCCCATAAGGAAACATTATAGCTTTGATACCAAATGTTATATACTAAATGTAAGGTAGCTAGAGAGGTAGTGGGGGGGCCCAGAGGGCCCATAATGATAATAGTGGAGGCCATTCAATGTAAGGTGGACTAGGTCCACTATATTATTAAATAAGACCCACTATGGTAGTTAGATATAATAAATGAGTAGTTAGATATAATAAATGTAAGAGAACTTCTTAGAAGGTTCTACTTCTAGAAGATTCTTCCTCTAGAATGTTCTTAGGTGATGGTAGCACTATATAAAGGGGTTCAAGCAATGTAATAGGACATGAAGAGAATTATTGTATTGTGAGTTGTAGCTCAATAGGAGGATGTCCCTCGAAGAGGCAAGTGAACAGGAGAGGATCCCTTCCATAATAGGATCCATTGTATGGTGTTGCCCTACCTCAAGGGTTTGGTAATAATAAAGTGTGGTTTCTTCTATCTTTCTTTGTGGATCTATTTTGTATTCAGTATTTGTGGTGATTATATTTGTAGATCTAT
The DNA here is from genome assembly GCA_032191745.1 of Picea mariana. NCBI lineage: Eukaryota > Viridiplantae > Streptophyta > Pinopsida > Pinales > Pinaceae > Picea > Picea mariana. The sequence continues at coordinate 51,431 of JASDQU010505669.1, read as the reverse complement.
TCAGTTTCTTAACACTAAATCCTTAAATTAAAATTATAAACTAGAGTACACACAATGTCCACTAAACATGAGTGTGGAGCACAACTCCAAAGAGATAATAGAGAGGGGATACACACTAACTCAAATAATATGAGAATCTCCTCCAAATACCCCAATATATTCATATATCCAAGTCACATGTTCCTCATAATGACTATGTTGACTTCGATATATACATACTCTAACTCATTGCACATGTGCGCTCTTTATTAGGTCAACCCCTATTACATATACATTTACCCCCATATATACCCCCCTTGGATTTGTATCATAACATCAAAATATTGACATCATGTCCAAAATATATACAAATCCACAAAGGTTACTATCGGAAGATCAACATTTATGTTGTTAAAATATTAACATAAAAATGTCGAAATATTGACAAAATTGTAGCAATGTTAATGTTGGATATGTGTTGTATCCTTTGCAGGTAGACTTAGTCACATCTTGGTAGGGATTCAAAGGCTATTGTATCCTTTGCAAGTAAACTTAGTCACATCTTGGTAGGGATTCAAAGGCTAGGCCCCAAATGAAGGGGCTTTGGGGAGGCTCCATATGTTGGCCGGTTAAGTGTTATTTTGGCCATTTTGGTCAATGGTTTTGGACCATTGTAATCTAATCTCGGTTAAGGAATATGAATCATCATCATATATTTACACTTCTTGAAAAGTATTGTGATGAATTTCAAAGTATTATAAATATCTTTCAATGACATAATATAAAAGATAAAATACATGTAAATTTTCATAACTTTAATTACCATAATCTTTTTTTATTAAAATATAAAATCTATTTTAATAAAAAAACATTTAATTTGATGAATATTTAAATTTAAATTTAAGTGATTTTTTTTATAGTGGTAAAACTTACTATAATTGAATGGTCAATGGATAGTGAAGATAACCATTATTGGCTATTATTGGCTTTTATTTGTGAATGTGAGCCAACTCATCATCAACCAATTAAAAACAATTTTAACTCTTATTTGACATCTAAAAAATAATTTCAACCTAAATAATATTGATAAAAAACTAATCTCCTTTTTAAACTTTCATAAAATTATATAATTTTTAATAACATACATCCTCAATCTTATACATTATATTTAAAACTAAATATTAAGGATAGCAACCCTAAAAAAACTATTTAAATATTTAAAAAAATAACTTTAAAATATGGATAAAGCGTGAAGGAAAAAGTGATGAAACAAAGAGATAGGGCACAAAATACGAGTCACAGGTATAGCGTTTTTGTGCCCTGCACATTCCGAGTTCCTTCCTCGTTATCATCACTTGCTTTTTTTTTTGACTTTTTCGTTCCTTTTATGTCAAATTTGTATGGTGGTGACGATACATAAAAATATGAACAAAATCCCATTGACCTCAACTAATTCAATTCTTTATTTGGGCATGCATACATCTAATTCGACAAATTTAAACGCAAGCCCAAGAACAAATCCGAAAGTTATTAATGTTCCAAAATTAAAACGGGACCTAAAATTTAACTGAAAACCAGACATACTACAAATCCTTAGCAATACGGCCGGCTAAACCACCTTCAGTTTACCGCCGCCGGAGAATAGCCCCAAAATCTACAGAAAACAAATTGTGATTATAGCGAGAAAACATATTTAGGGGTATGGCTGAGATCAGTTTACATCACTTTAGATGTGAGACCAGTAGGTGGAAAGGGTACTCAAGGAAGTTTGGGAGGAAAGAACTTGCATATTCTGCAATAAAGATATGGTGGAGATGGAGTAACACTTTGTCATAGAATGTGTAGCCTACGAGGATATTCACAATCAGTATGAAAACAGCTTAAAGGTCGACAACATGCACGAACTCAGTGTGAAGATGAGTGGGAGGAAAGAACTTGCATATTCTGCAATAAAGATATGGTGGAGACGGAGTGACACTTTGTCATAGAATGTGTAGTCTACGAGGATATTCACAATCAGTATAAAAACAGCTTAAAGGTCGACAACATGCACCAGCTATTTGAAAGGAATAAAATCAACCAGATTGCTAGTCTTCTAATCAAGATTCACAACAAAAGATCCAACATTGAAAAGAGTGTGAAGATGAGTTAAAGCTGTTATTATCTTGGTTCTTTAGACATTATTATCTTGATCCCTTAGGCGGTTAGCCTAACCTACTGGACGTCATTAAAATCAATTAATCATCACCGTCCGATCAACTCAATGGCCGGTAAGGACTGTGGACGTTGCCCTTGATTCGAATAAATTCGCTTACGAGTGCGCTGTTTGTACTGACGGGAGCTTCGATCAACTGTCGCTTCAAGGAATGTGCGAGGAAGCCTCCTTGAGTTTCGTCATGGAGTGAGCAACAGCATAGAGTTTACGATGGCCCACCCATGCGTATGACATCAACTGTTTGTCGGTTACGCTGGATAAGCATATATAAATTGTGGTCGTATGATCAAATGTGATAAATTCGAAGTTCTTCTTCACTTACTGTGAAATGAATTGGGTTTTTCATGGCTGTTTGTCGTTCATTCTATAGTTGACTGGTCATTAAGGCTTCTTTGGCATAAAGATAGCAGTACTGGCGACCGAAGATCGTATACTACACATGTTCGTAACCTCCGCTTCCCTTGGCAGGTTTAGATAATTTGAGAGAGAGTTTGTGAAAGGGATCTCAGGCATGCACGTTATAGAATTGAATGGAATATTTTATATTTACCGTCATGGTTTTACGTTATAGAATGAAATATTTCTATTTACGTTGTCTGAAAAAACCATGTAGGATCTTACATGCCGATTAAAAATCCATAGCCCTCCACAATCTAGATTATGGTGCGGGTGTGTTGTGTATATGATCAAATAGTATGTAGCTGTTTATGTTTTGGAATTGTTTTTGTTATTGTAAAATCTATTTTTCTGTTGTGTGTTGTCAAATATAGGGTTGGTAACATATAAGTTTCAATATAGAGGGAGTAGTGTCTCTTAATATTGTAACTAACAGTAACATATAAGTTTCAATAGAGAGGGGTAACATAGAGGGAGTAGTATCTCTTACTTTTGTAATTTTGATTGGTTAAGAGTTAAATGYTTTTGTTTTGTTTGTTTGATTGATTGTTTGATTGGTTAAGTGRAATGTTTAATAATAACATATAAGTTTCAACATAGAGGGAGTAGCATCTCTCACTTTTTGTAATTTTGATTGGTTTTSAACATAGAAGGAGTAGCATCTCTCACTTTTGTAATTTTGATTGGTTAAGAACTGAATGTCTTTGTTTRTTTGATTRGTTAAGAGCTGAGTACCTTTGTTTGTTTGGCTTTCCCATTCTCCTTGTTGTGTGGGTAAGTATATAAGCAGCTGGTATAATCTATCTTTTGACTTGACAATACTKGAAATTAATTGTTTTTACCACTATATAAAATCTTGTCCTCTCCATGGAATTGTAAATTGCTTTTAARACTTTAAAATCKTGTCCCCTCTCATATGAAATTGAAATTGCTTATTACTTTTTAARAMTATAAAATCCAATCCCATCCCATCCCTCCACTYCAYAAAATCTTCTCCCCTCTCATATGAAATTRAAATTGCTTATTACTTTTTAASACTATAAAATCCAATCCCATCCCTCCACTCCAGTGTATTACTATTACTTTTACAATGTATTCCATATTGGTATTAGAAGGCTTCTCCACACTGGTTTAAAAGTCTTTATATACCATAATACTTATATCAATAATGGTGATAACAGTGAAGTGGCAATTTTCTGTTAACATATTGATTAATTCGCTGCTATTAATTGTTTTGTTTTGTTATTTGTTTCCTTTCAACTGATAGTGGTATCGTTGGAGTTGCATCTGTTGGCTCTTAGATTACTTATATCAATAATGGAGATAACAGTGAAGTGGCAGTTTTCTGTTAACATATTGATTAATTCGCTGCAATTAATTGTTTTTTTTTTTTGTTATTTTTTTCCTTTCAACTGATAGTGGTCTCGTTGTTGGAGTTGCATCTGTTGGCTCTTAGATTCTTCGTTGGCAATAATTGAATTTTTCGGTTGGGCTCCAGGGTCTGTTCAGTTGGTTTTTGGTTTTTGAAAATCAGTGGGAATACAGTATACTCAGAGATTGTTAATTTGTTGACAGTAGACTTAGAGGATGTTAATTTGTTGACACTAGAACATTCTGTTTGGAATCCTATCCCGGAACTTGTAACAATTTATTTCTTGATTGTGAGTCAGAGCAGTTTTCTATGATTGTCTTGAAACTGTACAGTGTTGTTAATTTCCATATTATTTTATCATATGCAGAACTGTTGTCTTGGTTTTCAGACAAATTTACTGAACGAATTGTTCTACTTTTTTATTTTTTCCATACAAGTGATATCCATATTCAATGGATTTTATTCTATGCAGAAGTGTTTTATTGGTTTTAAGACAAATTTCCCAAATTAATTGTTTTGTTTTCTTATATTTTCCCTTACCACTGATAGCCATCAAGTCTTGAGTTACATCTTTCTCATCCCTTGGTTTGTTGGCAATAATTGAATTTCTTGTTGGGCTCCAGGGTCTGTTCAGTTTATTTCGAAAATCAAAATTCATACAACATACTAAGAATATACCAAGAGGTTGTTCATTTATTGACACTGAAACATGCTGTTTGGAATCAATCCTGGAGTTTCTAACAGTTTGTCCCTTGATTGTGAGTCTCAGCAGTTTTATATAATTGTCTTGAAATTGTACAGTTGTCTTTTTTCCTGCAATTGATTTACCATCAGTCTTCTTGGCATTGTATCTTTTTCGGAGGTTGGACTCTTTTTTGAATTTTTTGGTTAGATTCTATAGTTTGTTCAGTTGATTTTGAAAAGAAACGCTGTTCAACATACTAAAAGGTTGAACATCCTGTTCGGAATCATATCTGATAGTTTGTAACAGCTTGCCTTGATTGTGAGTGGCAATAGTTTTGTTTGATTGTCTTGAAACTGTACTATTTTGTTGCCTTTTCCCACCAAATGATCAGCCATGGAGTCTTGTTGGAGTTGAAATTAATTTTCAGCAAGTGGAATCTTTGTTCGCGATGGCAATGTTTGATTTTTTGGTTGGATTCAAGACTGTTCAGTTGGTATTAGAAAAACACTGCTGATACGATAAACTAAGAGAAATTTGGTGAACTTGTTGAAACAGAACATTTCGTTTGAAATCATATCCGATAGCTTGCAACAGTTTATGTCTTGAACTAGGGATTTGTTTGTGGGAACCTGTATTTCCAAAAGTTGATGCTAGTAGTTAGTTAGTTGTTCATGTTTCTTTTCTGGGCATAAACTTTGGGTGCTAGGGTTTGTCTTGTGACAGCAGTATGAGAGGGATTATTTTTTCTGAAGCTTTTTATTTACGAGTGAATATTTTCTTTAATATGAATGCAATCATCTTCTGTATGCAGTACAACGTTTATTTGCTTCTTGATTGCATTGGAAACATTGGTGTGACGATCTTGTTATAAAAATTGTATCAAGACTTCTATTTTTTTCTGAAGCATTTTATCTATGAGATGACATTGTGTTCAATTTGAATGCTAACTTCTGCTGTATGTCGAGCTTATAGTTTCTTGATGTTTCAAATGGAATCCATTGGCATGGTGGCTGTAGAGCAAATGTTTTCAAGTTGTGCATATGAAATTGGATTTGTTCATTCTAGAAAACCATTTGAATTAGAACTTTGTTAGTACTTGAATAACATTTCTAAATCCAGTCGTTTGTTGGCATGTAGAATTGTAGTCAAAGCTCGTGTCCAAGGTTATCAGGGTTCTTGAAAGTACTGATGTTGGAGTTCTTTAAACACATTGTAAATCTGTTAATGGTGAACAATCTGTTTGAATTCAGAACCTGATCATCTCATTCCAATCCATGGAGGACAAGTTATTCCCTGCTTGGTCTAAAACTGTTGAAGAATGCCTAGAAGAATATGATGTGAGCTTAGAGAAAGGTTTAAGTTTTCATGAAGTGGAGAAACGGCGTCAAAGATATGGATGGAATGAGCTCCAGAAGAAAAATGGTACACCTTTGTGGAAGCTGGTAGTGGAGCAATTTGATGATGCAGTTGTTAAAATACTTCTGGTGGCGGCTGGCATTTCGTTTATTCTTGCGTATTTGCGTGATAATGTGTCTTCTGAGGAGGGTATAACAGCCTATGTAGAGCCCCTGGTTATTCTCTTGATTCTAATCCTTAATGCCATTGTTGGAGTATGGCAGGAGAATAATGCTGAGAAGGCTTTGGAAGCTCTCAAAGAAATGCAATCTGATCATGCAAAGGTCTTGAGAGATGGACATTATGTTCTAGATCTTCCCGCCAGAGAACTTGTTCCAGGAGATATAGTGGAACTGAAGGTGGGAGACAAGGTTCCTGCAGACATGCGAATTATGTTTCTTAAGACATCGACCTTTAAGATGGAGCAGAGCTCCCTAACCGGAGAGAGCATGCCTGTGGTCAAAAGAACATATCCAGTCAGTGTGTGTGACTGTGAGTTGCAGTCAAAAGAATGCATGGTGTTTGCAGGAACTATAGTTACCAATGGCTGCTCCACTTGCATTGTTGTGAGCACTGGCATGTCTACAGAAATTGGTAAAATTCAGGCACAAATTCAGGAAGCTTCAATGGAAGGTCATGATACGCCTTTGAAAATAAAATTAGATGAATTTGGTGAAAGACTGACAACAGTGATTAGTGCTGTTTGTATTCTTGTCTGGATCATCAACTACAAATATTTTCTCTCATGGGACGTCATAGATGGCTGGCCAAAAAATTTCAGATTCTCATTGGAGAAGTGTACATACTACTTTAAGATTGCTGTAGCTCTGGCAGTTGCTGCTATACCAGAGGGATTGCCTGCTGTCATTACTACATGTTTGGCTCTTGGCACTCGTAAGATGGCACAAAAGAATGCTATTGTGCGTAAGCTACCTAGCGTGGAGACATTGGGTTGCACCACAGTGATTTGCTCTGATAAGACAGGCACTCTTACAACTAATCAGATGTCGGTCAGTGAATTTATAGCCATAGGGTACAGTGCTGGTTCACTTCGAGAGTTTCAAGTTGAAGGAACAACATATAATCCTGAAGATGGAAGCATATTAAATTGGCCAGCACATAATATGGAGGCAAATTTAGAAACTCTAGCAGAAATTGCTGCCGTTTGCAATGATGCAGGGATATCTTGTCAAGGCCACCAGTTCCGTGCTACTGGTATTCCGACGGAGGCAGCCCTGAAGGTTAGTAATTGCCTAAATGATTGATTTGTTTATCAGTTGCCATGTTATGTTTCACCATGTGAAAATGTCCAGCAATTTGGAAATACCTAGATTAGTAAGATGAGCAGTGCAGATGAATAATGAACAGAATGAAAACTCGACTTTGAAAAACAAACTGTGGAAGGGGAAGAAAAAACATCCTAAAGTATAGCTGACGCATTTTTACCATTGAGATACAGAATTCTGATTTTATGATACATCGGTGACACTTTATGAAATGGAACATCTGATTTGATCTGCCATTTGTTGCTTTAACATAATCTTCCCATTTGTTTTTCGCTTGTCGAGTGAAGGTCTTGGTTGAAAAGATGGGAGTTCCAGATCCGACAGCAGGTGATGAAAGTGTCATTCTCAACAGTGGCACAGTGAAATTAGGTGACTGATTATGCCCATAATCTTCTTTAATCAAGTGATTTAGCATTTAAAATTCTTATCTTTTTACAGCAATGCATTGTATACTGGGGTTATATCCACTAATTCTTTGAGCCTCATGTTTGATTTTGTAGGTAATTGTGATTGGTGGATACATAGATCAAAGAGGTTGGCTTTATTGGAGTTTGATTGTAATCGGAAATCTATGGGTGTTATTGTTCAGGAACCTTGCGGACAAAATCGTCTCTTAGTGAAGGTGGCTATTTAGATTTTTTTTTTTCAGTTTTCTTAGGTATATAAAATGCTTCATTAAACTTCATATCCAACTTGTGACATACTTCAGTCATAATTTATTTTTCTTAAAGGATATATAATAAGCGTTGGTTAGTTGTTCTATGAAATGATTTTTTCATCGAATCCGGTGATATAAATTTATACAAATTATTATTTTTTGTTATTCAAAATCCATTCTTGAATGTAGAAATGGATTCAGCATGCTGAAAAACTCTTGGGACACTCGGATTTTACAGATATATTCACTCAATTTGTTATTCAAATTCCATTCTTGAATGCAGAAATGGACTCAGCATGCTGAAAAATTCCTGAAACACTCAGATTTTACAGATATATTCACTCAAATCTACAAATCCAACAATTCAGGACAGATATCCCCGAAAAAAAATCATCATTTAGTAAAATCTTTAACCTACTACTATATAATACATTCTAATAATTGTCCATTTCTGCATTTCTGTTGATATATCTACCATCCTTGTTCTTTGCGTTTGAAGGATTTCGTTTGTGTACTTTGCCTTGTATCTTCTTGGAAATCGTCATGCTAATGTTACACCCAAGATGTTAAACCAGTGACCTGAAAATGTCTAATATTGCAGATTCTCCTCTACTTTGCGTTGTATCTTCTTGCAAAGCATTATGATAAGGTTATGTCCGAGATGCCTCCTTAAAGAATAACTTTTAAACTAGTGACCTGAAAATGCCTATACTCCTCGGTGCAATATTTGTTAAATCACAGTTGTGTAACTTTATATGATTATGAATAGATATAATTTTAGTCTTCTCGAGAAAGATGGCCATGGGAATGATCACAGAAAAAATATTTATGATATAGACATGGGAAGCAGTACTCGAAAGATTATGTAGCGTAATATTCTAGCTCATGAAAGGTAATCAAGACCATGGATACCAACTAGCCTGCTACTCTGCATTAATTTTCTTAAAGTGTATTTTTCACTAGGAAAACAGGTTAGGCCATCTTTGTTTGGCAATATTAAACTTTAGCATTTTGGCAGGGTGCTGTAGAAAATCTGCTAGAAAGGAGTGCATTTCAACAACTTGCAGATGGATCAGTTGTTGAATTGGACCATCCAACGAGGGAATTACTGTTGAGGAAGCTTCACCAAATGAGTTCAAAGGCTCTGCGTTGTTTGGGCCTGGCATACAAGGGAGATTTGGGAGATTTCAGTGACTATGATGGAGAGCAACATCCTGCTCATATGAAATTGCTGGACCCAGCCAATTATTCTGATATAGAAAACAACCTTATCTTTGTTGCTCTTGTTGGATTAAAAGTAAGTTCTTTTGTTGCTCTTGTTGGATTAAAAGTAAGTTCTGGCATTTTTAAGGCTTATTGTGCCTATCCTTTTGTCTTTGAGTCTCTTACCTTTGACCTGCTATGCTGCTTGAAATATGGCCCATCGTGGACCTTTTTATATTTTTTTCTCCCTCCTTTTCCCCCTGGGTTTGTGGTAGGCTACCTGCTCTTTTCAAGGTGTTGTATTCTTTTTCAGTGAACATACTAACATGACTTACTTCAACTAACAGGATCCTCCTCGTAAAGAAGTTCGCAAGGCAATTGAGGATTGTGGAGACGCAGGTATCCGAGTAATGGTGATCACTGGCGATAGCAAGTCCACGGCAGAAGCTATATGTCAGGAAATTGGTGTGTTCTATGAAGGAGAGGATCTCGGTGGTAAAAGTTTTACTGGAAAAGAGTTCATGGCACTCCCTGTTGATAAGCGTGCTGAAATCTTGGCAAAACCGGGTGGCCGGGTTTTCTCTCGAGCAGAACCAAAGCATAAGCAGGATATAGTTCGGATGCTCAAAGAAGCTGGCGAAGTTGTGGCAATGACAGGAGATGGTGTCAATGATGCACCTGCTTTGAAGCTTGCAGACATCGGAATAGCCATGGGAATTGCTGGTACAGAGGTATGCTAGTATTCTCTTTCACAGGATTTTCTGTTTGCTTCTTTTGTTTTTGTCATCCCCCCACTGATTTCTTAGGTAGTTTGCATTGCCACAAAATTTTAAGTTATGTTTGGAAGACATATTTTATACTTTCGAAATAGGTTAGTGACTCTCCCTGTGACCTAAAAGGAGAATGAGAAACTATGCACATTGAATTTTACTGGCAGTATTAGGTTCTACCTTGTCATATTGTTCATCCCCAACAGAGCAGGCGAGGTGTTTCATCGTTACTATTCAGTGCATTTATCATGCCTTTCAGAATATCTGTGTTTGCGTATTTGTGTTTTTACCTTGAAACAACTCAAAATTGCATTTGGGCATCATCTACATATTGGGAAAATATACTTGAGCCTCTAGTTATTTTGAAATGGGGACTTGTGCTCTAGCAAGATGAATTGGTAGATGGTTTGATACCTGTATTAGTTTTAAGTACATCATTCAGTGTGTGTGATATCATAGAAATATTGTCATCAATAAATTAATCCCTTTCCAAAAGCTGTATGATTAATTAACTGTACCCATCAACAATCATTTTGAATTCGAAGATAGGTGAATCAGCTTTTTGTTACTTTTATGATTTTATCTTTTTCCATTTAAAGTGACAATTATAACAATTTAAACAGAGATCATCCTTCAATTGTATTATGATGCAAGGAATTTGAGGCTTATATGCTCTATACACATTTCTGTGTATGTTTCAGGTTGCCAAGGAAGCATCAGATATGATATTAGCTGATGATAATTTCAGCACTATTGTTTCTGCTGTTGCAGAAGGCCGTTCCATCTACAACAACATGAAAACTTTCATACGGTATCCATCTCTACGCCTGAGATACAAATACATGAACTTTTGGTGGGTTCCTTTTCTGCTAGGTCTAGCGTACTCCTTCATTGTACTCTTATTTTTTGGTATATTCATTGCAGGTACATGATATCATCTAATATGGGTGAGGTGGCTTCGATATTTATAACTTCTGCGTTAGGCATGCCTGAAGGCTTGATACCTGTGCAGCTCCTGTGGGTGAATTTAGTCACAGATGGTCCTCCAGCAACAGCTCTTGGCTTTAATCCTGCTGACATAAATATAATGCAAAAACCACCTCGAAAAAGCAGTGATGCCCTGATTAGTGCATGGGTGTTTTTCCATTACATGGTATTCATCCTTTTGTACATTTTATTTCTTCTTTTTCTTGATATATATATATATATATACTTGTAATTTTAAATTGTAATTATCATTTCTAATTTTTTCCAACTCTCTTCTGATTGCAGGTTAGTGGTTTATATGTTGGGCTTGCAACAGTCAGCATTTTTGCTCTGTGGTACACACATGATTCATTTTTAGGGATAGACTTCTCTGCAGATGGCCACACATTGGTAACCTTTTCGCAGCTCAGGTCTTGGGGAGAATGCCCATCCTGGGAGGGTTTCGAGGTTTCACCATTTTCCGCTGGTGGGAAAACTCTCTCATTTTCCAATCCTTGTGATTATTTCTCAACTGGAAAAGTAAAAGCCACAACCCTTTCCCTCTCCGTATTGGTGTCCATTGAAATGTTCAACACGTTGAATGCTCTATCTGAGGATAATAGTTTGCTCACAGTGCCACCTTGGAGTAATCCTTGGTTATTGGTGGCAATCTCTGTTTCATTTGGACTTCACTTTCTGATCCTTTATGTTCCATTTCTTGCCAATATCTTTGGCATTGTGCCCCTGAGTTTAAGTGAATGGTGTTTAGTTGTAATAGTTTCACTTCCAATGATATTGATAGATGAAGTGCTGAAACTAATCCGTAGGAGAATGTGTAGAGTACACAAGAAGTACAAAATTATTTAAAATACTTAGTCATACTAGTGCAAAAATAAAAAAAAATGTTTAACCATACTTGTTATATATAAAGTTTGAGCCAACATGTAACAAAGCTTTTAGCTTGACTAAGTGGGTGGATGTATGTCTCAAAGGGAAATTATGTTTCTACAGATGACATGGATGCCATCTAGTAGCTTTTTTATGCTTGGAATAGCCTTTAATTGCTTCTGTATTTTATAACTAAGAGGAGAATTGAGGGCATTGCAGTGTTTTCCTGTCCTTGTAAACATTTCAAAAATTAAAAAAGAATTTCGATGACCTTCAAAAATTGTTCTTTCTAAATTTCAATATATTTCATGGTTCCAAAAAGTATTCTGATGACCTTTAAAAATTGTACTGCTTCTAAATTTCAATATATTTAGATTTGTGGAATTTATTTGACAGGGATATGAATGCAAGACTTTTATCCTATACACATGGTAAACTCATTCAATTCTGAAGCATCTTATTGGATTTTGAAATTTGAATATGACTGTTTTTATGCCATAATTCCAGAGAGGTGTCTAACTAGTTTTTTTTTGTTATAACTTAAAATAGTATAATTTAGAGTGTTTTGTTGGATGTTAATGTTATAAAGAATAAATATTTTATATTTAAAGATTAAGTATTTTAAGATTATGATGTTATTGGATAATTTAATTGACCTAAAAAAAGCTCCATAAGTAGAAAGTGAAAAACAACTAGATAGGTTTATAATTTCTTTACTCTTAACAATATAAAAATATTTAAACATTATTGGTTTTTGAGGAATATTAAATCTTAAGGTTTAAATATCCAAACATTTTTGGCCTTTGAGAAATACTAAACCTTAAGGTTTTCTAATCTTGATATGGTATGTTCATTAAGAAATGTGCTTTAAATTGAATAAATATATATTTCTCAAATTCAAGCATAAAATATGGAAAAAACTATTTTAGAATGTATGAAATTTTATCATGAGAAGCTAAGAATTACATGATCTTTATACACAAAATTGGCACAATGCAAGGCCTTTTGAGCCCATTTGACTCTTAACCATATAAGTTAAATTGATTTAAAATGTATTTAACATAAATATGTATTATATGTTGTTTAACGTTAGGTTTATAATATATAATACCATATTATATAAAATATTATATTATAGTTTTATATATAATTAAAACAAATACATTTTTTTGGTAGAAAAAAGAAACATTTTATCTATTATAAAAAAATGTTGTTTACTGTAATTAATCAACACAATTAGTCATATAAAATAGTTGGTTGATAATATGGATAAATTATTCACTCCAATTAAAGCTAGACACAATTTGATGCTCTCTCAGTCTTCTTTGAATCCACATTTTCTCAATGTGTTCCATTGCCTTGCAATCACTTGGTGCATGCCAAACATCTCTTTCTACTCCTATTTTCACGATGACATCAAATAAGTTGTGTGAGGGAATTAAAATAACTAGCATATGCCACAAGACCATTTGGATGATTGTAGGCCATGGGCACCTAAATGAAAACGTGACCATTTGCACTTGGGACATTTATCATTATCTTCATATTGTCCCCTAGTATGCAATCATTTGTAAAAGAATGGCATATCTTATAATTGATCCCTAAATCAATGATTAGCTTACACACTTCTCTACACATAAAATTATCTTATCTTACCTACATGAGGATTGGAGAACATTTTCTTCGAGTAATATTTTGTCCGTTAATACCCTAGACATTCACTGACACRCACAAAGATGCATTGAATTAATGAAATCACTAAAGTTACAACAACGAAAGTTAACCTATACATAACCATAATCACAAATGGCACTTTATAACTTGAGTATTTGTAATTCCACACACAAAGACACACATATATTACCAATTACTTCAAGAGGGAAATCAAGTTGATGTTTTTCCAACCAAAATTTTCTTTTAGAGCCATCAACAATAATAAAATAGACATTTTCAACATGTGATGTAGTCCCTAATTGAAAAGTGTAGTTATTTCTTTGATGAATTTCAAGAGACCATATTCAAAATCCATTTGATAAGCATCCCTTAGATCAATATTTTGACCCTGATC
>JASDQU010505668.1:30396-42119 GCA_032191745.1 Picea mariana | reverse complement strand
ACTTGAACCTATGAGGACACCAATCCTCCCTAGCACCTCCCAACCACCCTGAAATATGAATATGAAATACTAAAACCAATTATAGTGATATAGTGTTCAATAATAGCTTACCAGTTTCATCACTGTTCTATAAGATTTTTCTACTCAGTCTTCCTCACTGTCTTCCAACATGCATCCGTTGTCCATTCTGTTCTTCTACCTTTTGTGCTCTATGTTCCATTCCTATTCAATGCACCTTTTGTTTCCTATACATTTCAACTGCTGCACCACCTCTTTACTTCCTCACACATGCATTACTTCACCTCAGCAAGAACTACATCATCACTTATCTGTGTCATGTTCTTATAGCTTCTGTGTGCCTTATGCATGCAATGTGTGCAATGCTTCTGCATCTCTTCACAGTGCGTGCTCTGTCTGATCATCATTATGACTTCTCAGCTTCTCTGGCAGTTTGCCCACATGTTCAGCATCACTAGATGTCATGCTGAGATTCCTCAGCCTCTCTGGCAGTCGAGACTCTTCGTCTTCTCTGGCATAGTTTAGCTTATACTTTCTACTTCAGTTACAAACTTCAACACTCATCCACTTTTTAGTCCCTCTAAGAATAGTCTTCATTCACTGGAAGAAGCTTGGAGACCCTTCAGCTCCTCTGGCTATCACACAAAGGTCATCCTTTGCATGAGACCATCAATGGTTTCTAGCAGTCAGACTGTGAGGAGAAACATTAGCCCTTCGATCATTTCCAAAATCCCCTATACCATTGGATTGACTTCATGTGATCTTGCGTTTATTTCGCCAATTCGCATTTCAGTATTTCGGGATCCCCGTGGTAAAGATTTTGTTACTCTCCATGTCCCGATCCTCGAAACTCCGAAATGGAGCTTGTCTTAACTAGCTCCTTCTTTTCTCGTGACCACCGGCGGTGACCACAGGCTATGCCAAAAGGCGCTTCATATTTCACGAGTTTATAAACTTCATCGAGTCTGAACGATGGTTGAAATCTCCATAGATCCGACGGTCCAGGTCTTATCGTGATCTCGCATCTCGCGAGTTTCCACACCATGCTCTGTTGACTCCAAGTCAGTGAAATTACAATCGCTTTCCACTTGTCCTATGATTCGACGGTCCAGATCAGATCTTGAATCAACGGCTCTGATCATAAACTGTTTCGACATTCTTGTTGCAAAGTGTTTCAACACTCCAACTTCCGGTATCTGAAACCCCAAAATGGGGTTGGATCAATGGTCCACATCAAACCTTGATCTGACGGCTCAGATCATTTCATGATTTTGGCATTTCGTGATTTTGGCATTCCTGTGGTATTGTTTCTTGACTCTCCAAGTCATGATTTGCGAAACCCCGAAATGGAGTCTTTGACATGCTCTGATCTTCTGCCACGCGTCCCTCTTGGATTAACAGTCAAGATTTTATCGAGGCTTCACATATCGCGATTTTGGGACTCCTGTGGTAGGATTTCTTGACATCTCCATCTCACGATTTCCGAAATCCCGACAACCAAAACTCCAAAATGGAGTTGGACCACCGCCTCGATCTTGCACTTTAAAGAACATGCAGGTTCTTCCTGATCCAACGAAGGTCGGAACTTATGCTCAGATCTAACGCCTGAGATCTGTCCTCCTCTTCTGTGCATTCCTCTTGTCTACAATATGATCTGACGGTCATCCTTCTTTCGGTAATTTAAATGGGATCCAACAATCACTGACACTTCTCCTCCTGAGCTTAGGCGCTGCGTTTGACTCTGCGCTAATTACTCCTGAGCTTACTTTGTCCTTGTTTTTCTTTCGCTTCATGCTCTGATCTTGCCATCAGTGACAAGCACATACTGCTTGTAAAGCATGCCAACCATCCTCTACACTATCTCTTCTGATCTTATCGAGCTTGCTCTGCAACATCTTCCCAAAATACTTATGGTTCTCATCTGTTACATTCTTCCTGTACTCAAGCCATCATCACTATTGTACTTTCCATCAATGACAAGCATATGCTGCCTGTAAAACATGCCAACACACTGGTCAAATTGTATTCATCTAATTTTTCGACTGCATACTGTGTAACATGGAAGAGGGGATGATGTAGGAATCTAGAAGGAAATTTGTATATTGCGGAAGCCGAGGGGTTGTTTGCAGGTCAAGGAACACTTGAAGTGTAGTCCCCCTATCCGGGAATCTGTAGGCAAAAAAATTGGGTAAGTATTGAATTGGAGGCGAGAGATATTCCAAGAAATGGAGAAATATGGAAAGCGGATGCAGGGGCTTCAAAACAGGGTGAAAATAGTTCCCCAGAAGATGTGAGGACCCGAAGGTCAAATTGCAGGTCTCGAAACTTTCGTATGCAAACTGTGTATCACAGAACAGGGTATGGTGTGGGATTCTGAAAATAAATTTCTACATCGTGAAGGTCCGTGTGCTATTTGCAGGCCACATAACAATGGAAGTGCAATATAGAGCCTGCCTGCCCGGGAATCCGTGATATGAAAAGTTCCTAGGCATCAAATGGCTAATGGTTGGTCGAAGTCACAATATAAAAGAACAAGCGCAAATGTGAACCTGTGAGTTGGCCAACGTGCGCATTGAGACATTTTCAGAAAAAATGACTAAGTAACGAGAAAGAGAGAGTGGAGGGGAAAAAGAAATGGTAATTTGGTCAAGTATAGAAGAGGTAAAATAAGTTCCAATATATTCAAATATGCAATAGATATTCCATTTCATGGCAAGATATTTTATGTATGTTGTTGGAGAAGTGGGCAGGTTGTCTAAGGAGGAAGGGTTGCCTTGGAATTATTTGGCTTGAAATATATCTCTCGGTGCACCAAGGGACCATCTCCTTTTTTGCTCCTAGGCAGAGGGAGATGAGTAGTAAGAATATGCCCTGAAATACTGGAACCTTTGGCCATCATACCTGAAGCTGTTTACTGTATCTGGATAGAACTGTTGTGGAACTGCTGCCATAAGTTAACGAGAATTTCCATTTGCTCCAGATGATGTTTGAAATGAAAATTGGGGGGGGATAATATAACCTTCCACAAATATTGGTTTAATGCATATCGATGGAAGATCTCCTCAAGCCTTTCACTGATCAATGAAAATATCCAGGGTTCGTGCGTAATGAGATGTTATTATTAAAGATTACTAATTGCATATTTAGAAAAAAGTGTGAAGGTGGTAGTGATGACAAAGAGCGGTTAGGAATTAGAGATTTCGTAAAGACGTCAATTGACTGACACATGAAAGAGATTCCATCATGTTTGAAATGAATACTTGGAAATGATAACACTCTTCTCCACAAATCTTAGTTTAATTTGTATTAATGAAAAATATTCTTCGGCCTTCCGGACATTAATGACAATCTTAATGGTTCCTTCACAATGAAATACTAGCATTAAAGATTTATAATTGCATATCTAGAAAGAAGTATGAAGGTAGCAGGGATGGTGAAGAGAGACTAATAATTGTACATTTCGTCCACCCTCCAACCCGTGAAACAGATTCCAAGAAATTCCCAAGTATGGAAGGCAATCATGCAGGTGTCAAAAATAGGGTCACAGGATATACCCAGGAGATGTGAGGGGACGATGGTCAAATTGTATGTCACAATGACAAATTTTAGTGATCAATTTGTATACTACAGCATTTTGGGTGTTGTTTGTATGCAATGGAATAGTGGAGGCGCAATGTTGAGCAAGCCTGGGAAGGAACCAGTGATGGTAATAGTGGCCAAGTATGCAATGGACAAGCGGTTGGTTGGAATCATGATATAAAAGCATTATACATACTCAGAACATGAAATATTGATGGGCTTGAAAACAGGGCCACAAGATCTACTCAGGAGATGTGAGGGTTGGATGGTCAAATTGTATCTACCCCAACTGTTGAATGCAAAATTCGTAACACAGAACAAGAGACAATGACGGATTTCGAGGGTCAATTGGTATGATGTGAAACTTTGGGCGTTGTATATAAAAGCAAGAGACATTCTGAAAAAGGACACATCCGGAAAAAGGACCAAGTAAACAGAAATCCAAAGCAAACGAGATAAAGGGGAATTTTTTTGCTAATTTGTAGATTGCAAAAGTACGACTGTTGTTTGCAGGCAACAAAACAATGGAAACGCAATGTTGAACCCGCCTATCCGAGAACCCGCAATTGAAAAAGTTTGTTCAATATGAAGGCAGGAAGCAGTCAATCAAGAAAGTGATATAAAAGTAATAGTGAAAATATGAAGACGTGAATCCACCAACTCCCACACCTAGAAATTTTATGAAAAATGAGTAAGTAACTAGAAAGGGAAAGCAGAGAGAAAAAAGAAAGGGGATGGAAATTTTTGGAAGAGGGAATTGGTGTAAGAAATCCCCATTGATGGTATTAACAGTAAATATGAAGTGCATTAAACATGTGAACATGTTATTCAATCAAGGAATAGATACAACGAGCCATGCTTATAGTTTCCAGGATATGTTTGTATAAGAGAAGCGTCGAAAAGCTACAAGAAAATCAAATTTGGGATGTTTTAAGTAAATTTATTGTACTGTTAGCTTCACAGCAAATATAACAACAACGAATTTGAATTTTAATGTCCTCTCTTTGATATGATAGTTCCATTGGACTTCGCACAGTATATATTCTTTTATTTCAAATTATTCCAGGAGATTAATTTTACTAAGTTCACTGATCAAGGAAAAGTGCTAAAAACGAGATAAAGGAGAATTTGTTTGATAATTTGTAGATCACAGAAGTCCAAGTGTTGTTTGCAGGTGACAAAACCATGGAAACACAATGTTGAACCCGCCTATCTGGGAACCTGCGATAAAAAAAATTGTTCAATATGAAACGGGAAAGCGGTGGATCGGGATGGTGATATAAAAGTAAGTGGAAATCTAAAGACGTGAATCCACCAACTCTCGAACCTAGATATTTTCCGAAAAATGAGTAAGTAACCACAAATGGAAAGAAGAGGGAAAAAAGAAAGGGGATGGCAATTTTTAGAAGCAAGAATTGGTGTAAGAAAGCCCATTGATGGTCTTAATAGTAACTATAAAGTGAATTAAACATGTGAACATGTTCTTCAATCAAGGAATAGATACAACGAGCCATGCTTATAGTTTCCAGGATGTGTTTGTATAAGAGAAGCATCGAAAATCTACAAGAAAATCAATTTTTGGATGTGTAAGTAAAGTTATTGTACTGTCAGCTTCACTACAAGTATAACAATGACGAATTTGAATTTTAATGTCCTCTCATTGATATGATAGTTCCATTAGACTTCGCACAATATATATTCTTTTATTTCAAATTATTCCAGAAGATTATTTTTTCTAAGTCCATCGATCAAGGAAAAGTGCTAAGTTGTTTGCAGGCAACAGAACAATGGAAACACATTGTTGAAACCGCCTATCTGGTAACCCGTCTATCCGGGAACCTGTGATCCAAAAATTTTGTTCAATATAAAATGGGGAAGTGGTTGGTCAGGCTGGTGATATAAAAGTAAGTGTAAATCTAAACATGTGAATCCGCCAACTTCCGCACCTAGAAATTTTCCGAAAAATGAGTAACGACAAAGGGAAAGTAGAGGAAAAAAAAGAACAAGGATGTCAATTTTCAGAAGCGGGAATTGGTGTAATAAACCCCCATTGATGGTATTAACAATAACTATGAAGTGCATTAAACATGTGAATAGTTTCTTCAATCAAGGAATAGATACAATGAGGCATGCTTATAGTTTCCAGGATCTGCTTGTATAAAAGAAGCGTCGAAAAGCTACAAGAAAATCAATTTTGGGATCTCTAAGTAAAGTTATTGTACTGTCAGTTTCACCGCAAGTATAAAAAAAATGAATTTTAATTTTAATGTCGTCTCGTTCATATAATAGTTCCATTAGACTTCACATAGTATATATTCTTTTATTTCAAATTATTCCAGGAGATTAATTTTGCTAAGTTCGTCGATCAAGGAAAAGTGCTAAAACGAGCCACATACTAAATTTGTGTCACAGAGCTTATATTAAAGGGAAAAGAATGTTCTCTATAGTATTTAAGATCATAGAAAAACTACGAAGATCGTGAATGTATTATTTATTTTCCATAATCTCTAGAAAGAGAATTTTATAGCTATAGATGTAAACTCCGAAGAACTCGAATCTGACGAACATTCATCTAGGTGTTGAAGAAAAATTACAGACACACATGAGATATTTTGGTTTCCTTCCAAAGCTTGATATGATTTGTTTTTTCTTTTTCAGCTGATATGGAATATCGCATTGTCCTCATTTAAGGTAAATTTTCTATGTATCTGAAAATCACGGAGCATGTAGACACTGTTTCCCTTTTTCTGTAGGTATGCTTCATATGACAATTCTACTAACCCAGGAAGAACATCTTGTAACAGAGGCTGTCGAATTGTACAATGCATGATTGTGTTCCCCACGGTTCGGATAGCAGCATTGAGGCAATGTCTTTAACATCTCTTTTCTTTGTTATATTTTTGAAGAGCATAAGTGGAAATTTCTCTTTATGCAATTGTTGTTCCATTGACGAAAACAAATTTGAATAGGTATCGAACAATTGGAGCTGTAACATGGAATAGTGCAAAATTTGTGTAACTTAACCGAGATACATGGGCATGCCAAAGAAAAGGAAAAAATTGGATATGGATAACGGTACCATTGCCTTGTTGTTGTCTGACTCTCCATCTTTTATATGGAGAATGTGTTGCGAGCCAAGTTTGATCACAAGTGTGACAGCTACGCCAATGGTTCTGATTGGGTAAATGTCCTTGCTCTGTGTAAGTTGGTTGATAGTTGTGTTCGGGACGAAACAATATTCTGAACAAATAGTGGGAATTTTTTCCACAATACTTGTTTCATTGAGCAATATAATCTGATCACAATCACCACAGTCATATACTATTTTGAGCAATATATTAAAATTTGTAATGGATATCCCATTACTTGGCAATATCTTTTCTACATGTTTCTGGACAGGTTGTGTAGGAATAGTCAGTGTGACTGTCATGAGGGCCTCCTTGTCTATCATGTCAGCATGCATAATGGATCTAGTTTTGTTTTCCTTGTCCAAGTAGGTGTTACAGATGACCAGTATGTCCCTGATGAACACTTGTCCAGTTCGGAGGCTATTCAAGCCCTCTATTGATAGTATTTTGGGTGTTACAAGTTTAGACATGGTGACAATTTTTGAACAGGAAAAGTAATGTGAATGGTAGTGTGCATTATTTTTTTGTTTTCTTTTTTTCCTGGAATAAATGTACAAGTAGACACAGAGCTTGGATGAACTATGGAGCCAAAGTTTTGCAACCAGACATCTTAGTTTGTAGAACCTGCGCTATGTTCGACGTCTCTCTTGCACTTGTTGATACTTCTTGTGAACTGCAAAGTATGTGTTGTACATGACATCAACATATTCACCAAGCCATAGATGAACAAATAGATGAGGATATTTGTTTGGTAAACATACGAGGAACATAATGTATTCATCTTTACCTTTGGCCTTGTCGGTCTGCTGATGTTTGGGATGATTGGCTGCTCATGGCCATGTCACTAGTCCAACGTTTTCTAACGCAAGCATGTGTAGATAAACATCATAAGGAATAAACAAGCATATGAATTGTATATTGTCCATAATTGTTCTTAATGTCACATGCAGGGTCGAAGGAAATGGAATACAAAATAAGGTGTCAAGGGATACTCAGGAAACATGACGACCTGAGGGTCAAATTGTGTTCCTCGAATTTTTTGACTGAAAAATGTGTAACAGTAAATAGGGTGTGATGGTGGGGCACGGAAACCAATCTGTATATCGCAGAACCTCTGAACCCAGAGGCACAATATTGAACCCGGCTAGCCCAACACCCGCAATCAACAAAGTGGGTAATTATGGAATAAGGTAGAAGCATGACCATAAATGTGAACCCGTGAGTTCGCCAAGCCGTGCACCAAGGCATTTTCGGAAAGAAGACTAAGCAGAGAAATTAAAAAGAAAAAGGGATAATAGAAAATGGAAAAAATAGAAATGGGGAGGGCACAAAGGCCCATTATTTCCAAATCATCGTTTTATAGTCCAATATTATATGCCCCCATCCGTTTTGTATGTTTAATTTACTACCATGGTTGTTATACCTTTTTGAAGATTGTACCACAGACCCCTCTGTTGTTGCATATAAGAATTCGTCTTCCTATCCAACCAATCTGTTTCTTCCAAGGTAGCAACGCTGAGTATACAATGGACATGAAGGCAAGTTAGTATGAATAAATACATGTAAAAGAAATAAATACAGTTCTATTTATTTCAATGTAGCAACAAAGAGAATATGATTCACATGAGAATAAGAAAAAAGATACGTAGTATATAAATACAGTAAAAAAGGTGCAAAGCAGTAGAACACATAGAACCAATACAAAGACAATAAATGAAATACCAAACACTGGAAAATGAAATAAGAATACAGGTATGCACCTCTACAACTCTTTGTCTACATTTGCGCCAAAAAGTCTGTTTTCCTCTCCAACCACTCTGTTTGTTTAAATGTACCAATGCAGGAAAAATACAATGGACATGAAGGAAGTTAGTATGCAGGAAGACATGTAATGAAGATAAGTTATTATGTAGGAAGGTACGCAATATCTACATACAATAAACTAGGTGAACACATATACAGATAATAAATGAAAAACAAAACAACTGAATATGAAATAACTGTACAAGCATGTACCTTTGTATCTCCTCTTCCACTGCTGCACTTAATACTCCTTTGTTTTCTCCAGCTATTATGTTTGTTTGAATGTGTGAATGCCCAACATACAATGAACATGAATGGAAGCTGGTATGCAGCGAAGAACAAATAATATGTATATACAGTAAATGAGAATCAACAAATAGAATAAAAGATAGTCAAAAACATGAACCTTTGATTTTCTCCATCCATGGTTGTAAATATATAAAGTTTTTCCCTGCCCAAAATATATTACAAGCCACAAAATATTAAGAAATTGCATGGCCATAGCTAAATGATTTTGGTTTTAAGTTGCAGAGTATCCAGATATGCTTCCAGACATGGAAATATTATTTTGCAGTATCTTTGGTGTACATATCATATCTCAAGCACAAGACGAACTGTATCATGGTCACACCAGTCTGTGTAAGTTGTATTGTGATATGGGCACATTTCACCATATATGGTTAATAAATGAGTTTTGCACATGTTTTATTTTAACAAAAAGAAAATGGATACTACAATTGCACATGTAGTTGTCCAATTATTTCTTATGCTTCTATTTTGTATCATGTCAACACTAAAGCATCAACAAAATTTTACAGCAGAACAGACGCCAGATCTCGGCTTCGCCAAACACGACAAAAAAAAACCCACAGGTCCACTCGAGTCTGCAGGATCTGAACACCGCAAAGTGCCCTCCAAAAAAAAAAAACACAGCTCTAACTATCAGTGCAAGACTCCACCCCTACAAAGCCGAAGCAAACAAAAGAAAACAACAAGCACCAAACCAGCGAGAAAGAATGAACAGGCCCAACTACAGCCCCAGGGCCCTAAACTCATAAACTTGAGCCAAACAACAACAACCAGCAATTGACGAACCAACAAACCAACGAACAAGCAACAACCACCGAATGAGTAAACAACATATGTATCTCCAATAATTTCCAAACTGCAACCAAAGCATAGAAGCAACTAGAAGCATATAACAAGCATGCCAGTTGAAATAAGCAAACAATCTTACTTGCAAACTGCAAACGTTGAATAAAAAAGAAGGAATAGAAAATGAAATTATGGCATGGAAACTTACTCTGAAGCGATGAATGATAGAAGCGCAGGTCGAATTGTGGGTGCAACACCTGGACCCTGTAAAGTAAATAAATAAATAAAAAGATCCAACTTCGAATGTAGGACCCCAACCTTGCAAAGTTGAACCAAGCAACAACAGGCAGAAACCGACGAACCAACGAAGAAGAGACACCCATCGAACCAGTAAACAATGTGTGTAGCTTCAATGATGAAGAAATTGCATTCCAAGCCTAGAAGAAGTATGAAACATACAATTCCTATTCAACTGGCGGTGGACAACAATATTGTCCAAATTCACTATAACATTGTATGGAAAATTTCGAGGAAAAATGTACTCCAAGAAGCCTATTTAGTTAAACATTTAAGATTGTTAGGCTATCTAAGGGCCTCGCGGTATGCAAACATTTAAGTTGTCAGGCCTGTTTCAGGACCTCATGCCATGTAAACATTTAAGTTGTCAGGCCTATTGAAGCACCTCAAAAAAAGTGTCAATGATCTAAACCTTTGGTATGCAAACATTTCAATAAAAATACAAAGGAGTAATAATAATAGGACAAATACATTAATAAAGGACTAAAAACAACGTCCATGTTGAGAACTTTCGGTTTGTAAACATTTTAGTAAAAATGTAATAAAAATTAAAAAGGCACGTCTAAGCTCAAAACTTTGGATATCTACACATTTACAACATTGGGAACAATAAAGCTGGCAATAAGACCTCGAATATATTCTCCAATGAGATAATGANATATAGTACAAACAATACAAATGATGCGAAAATTTATAGTCAAAGGACAGATTAATATGAAGTCAATGAATTATTGATCACTATAGTCCCTCTGCGCTTTCGCTAGGGACTAATAAGTTATACGTTGAACTAGTACAGACTGAGAGTTATACATATTTTATTTCTACTATAACTTTTTATTACCATAACCATTTTTGTAATAAGTTATATGTTGCACTAGTACAGACTGAGATCCACAATCTAAAAAAACAATTGTTTGATTATAAATTCAAGGATACTCTACACTGACGCAAGGCCTTGTAAATTCAAGGATATAATGACTTTCATGATATATATATATATATATATATATATATATATATATATATATTGAAAAAATATCCCTACACAAGAACAATGTGTTTTTTACAATTCTACCATTTTTTAAGGAAATTCCATAATTTATGTACTAAACACTTGCACTAATAGGAACATATGAATTATTTTTTGCATGAAAAATAAAATATCACTATTAGAAATACTCAAATTTCACATAGTCATACACAAAGTATATATTCAATTTGTTTTTGGGAAAGAGTGACAACTTTAACATACATGTTTGTTGATTTGGCTGCTTCAAGTTAAGGTTTAAAATGACAAACCTGGTGGTTTGGGATACAAATACATCAAAACCTCCATTTTTCTAAATGGCTATTGATATCTTTATTTTTCATGTTATTTTTTTACAGGGTACACAAATATGTCGTTAATGGAACTACACACACGCAAATATATAGTCAACTATGCAAATTCCAAATATATATATATTTTTAAAATTAATATTTTTTACTATTTTTAATATATATATTTTTTTGACATATATCAAAATATTAAAATAAATACATATTTTATTTCTACTAAAACCTTTTATCACCTTAACCATTTTTGTAATAAGTTATATGTTGAACTAGTACAGACTGAGAGCTATACATATTTTATTTCTACTATAACTTTTTATTACCTTAACCATTTTTGCAATAAGGTATACGTTGCGCTAGTACAGACTGAGAGCTACAATCTAAAAAAAGCATTGTTTGATTATAAATTCAAGGATACTCTGCACTGATGCAAGGTCTTGTAAATTCAAGGATATAATGACTTTCATG
>JASDQU010505667.1:95346-106969 GCA_032191745.1 Picea mariana | reverse complement strand
CAAAACCTACATACACAGGCTTGCTAGGGCACCCTGTCAATCCCCCCAAACATGGTCAAGTGGGCAAATGTAAGATCGAAGCAGTTGTTAGAGATAAAAGGAATCAGATGCATATATTTAAAGGTTTTAATGATCAAAGGTGACACATACCATGATACCTGGACCAATTACCTCATGGAGCAAGAACCTCTTCTGATACAGGACCAAGCCGATGGTGATGGATGTTGTTGCTGCTAACAAGACAAAGACAATGGAAGAAGAAAAGGTGGGCCCTCCAGGGCCATGCTCAGGTCAATCCTGCTCTCGATACTCCATGTCTAGGACCTGTGGGCTTCGAGACATGATCTCCTAGTTATCCCTAAAAAGTGGGGATAACATGGCCTAACCAACCGGGTTAATCTCCCTTGAGTTTTTCACTCCCACTAGCAATAAATCCTCCAAAGTGGTGAAAGGCGTTCTAATGAAGTCATTCTTAGGTAGCTAGTGTTTAGGATTGTTTTAAATGACCATGTAAGACAACACGCAAAATTTCGCAGAATTTCGTCAAGTCTAGCGAGGTTTTTTTTAATGTTGGAATTAATTAATTCAGGGTAATTAATGTAAAACTTAGGTCCCAGGATTTTTGATCGGGGTATTTGTACTCAAAAGAAAAATAATGAGACCCCCTACACCCGTGGACCAAGTTTCAACTCAGTCGGACAAGTTTTGTTAGGGTTTTTGTCCACTTAGGAGTTTTTTCGGAAAACAACGATTTTAATTGCCAAACCCAGCACATTGTCCACTTATGGTTAGATTAGATCTTATTGCAATCTCCCTTCAATTTTCAGCCATTTATAGCCCCTAACATCTAAGGTTCAATGGCATATTTCACCCTTGGGATATACGTTGACATCATTTATTGTATTGTTGTTGTAATTTTCAGCCTACTAAGGCTTGATGTCTTGGATGTTTGAGGTTGTTTCATGCCATTTACATTTCAGCAAGCATTTGTTATCTAAAACCTTAGTCTTAGCTTGCATTTTCAACCCTCTTTCATTGCATGATTACTTGTTCTAGGGGCTGTTTTATTTCTGCTGTTGTAACTTGTCATATTGTTGAAGTAATCATTATGAATACAAGTTTTATAGCAGCTTTAGCTTTCTTCTTGATTTGTAGTTCTTGGCGCATATCTTTGACTTGTTTTGACTTGCTAAACATTATCTACTATCTTAGATAATTCACACTTGCAAATCTGAAAGCTATTTCATTTAACCACCTTAATCTTGCCTTGATAAATTTGACCTAGGTGGTGGTATGATTGAGTAACCAATATAGGAGGCCGTAGACTTGTTTTGTTATAGGATTCCTTGAGGTTGCTAGGGAAGCCTCCCTTGTGTTGGATTCCATCCTTCACTAAAACGAGGGAAGTAATTGCTAAGGTGATAGTGGCAAGTGCTTCCAAAAGTTACACTTGTCTTGCACCTTGTGATAGGCTTTGCACAAAGGTGCTAGATCTTGTGATAGCACTTCCTATCCAAGAGGTTTCATGTAACAAACATAAATAATAATAATAATAATAATAATAATAATAATGAAGTATCAAGGGTCACACCCCTTCATCTCGTGACTATCAATGTATATTTATATATTGTCACAAGGATCATTGTAAATCATCCAACTATTATTCAATAATTTATGTATGTATTTGCAAATATAATAGCCCCAAGAGTTGGCTCAATTGGTTGAACCATCTGCCCAAGGGGATTTTGTCGACGAGGAGGCCATAGGTCATAGGTTCAAATCCAGTCAAGTCCCTCAAAGTTTCCTATCGCTATTATGGTTGGCGGTTGAGCCTCCCTCCATTCGGATATTTCGAGGAAGATGGGAGGATCCCACGAGATTTTCCTTGGAAAAAATATGCAAATATATCTAATTTATTTGTAAAAGCACCATTTGTGCATGCTCATGATGAAAACACAAATAAGGAAGCACAGTATAAGTGACAATTCCAGGAAAAAAGTAAGGGAAGCCATAGAGGTGCCTAAAACTCAAGAGGAATCTTTCAAACCAATTCAGGAAGTGAAGCCCATAAATGATGTCAACAAAAATATCATGGCGGCCCAGCTAGGAATCACAGTTGGAATCGAAGTTGCAATCGATGCCATAAAGTAGATGATCCCATTGATTGATAGAAATGGAATTGTTGGCATTGTAATGGAAGCATACGTCTTGGAGAGAACTACAGTTGGATTTGTGAAGGCAACAATCATGAATAAGGAAATGGTACTAGACTTGGCTCTAGAAAATACTCAGCGAAGGGGAAGACTCGAGAGTTTGACTTGGCTTGGAAAAGCTCTACAAAAACTTAGGAAAAACTCGACAACTACAAATATATAAAAAATAAGCACATTTTTGTGAAAATAAATAAATTTTCATTTATATAAAATTGTGCTATGGCCATAAAATGTAGAAAATAAATAGATGTCCAAAATAGTTGCCTTATGCAATGTGGAAGAAGAAACCCATGCAAATTCCCTTTGTTATGAAGCCATTGTTGAATCCGTGGATGCCCTAGTTTCTCTCTTGTGTTGCCCTTGAGTCCTCTTGGCCACCTGTGGTCACATTCATTGAAGGAGAGAACAGAGTAGCAAAGAATGCAAGACAATGGGCCAATTTTGGAGGGTTTCTGACCTTTTGTAGGCCAACTTGAGTTTGGCCTGCCTAAGAGTCTAAATTGCTTGTTTGAAGGCCAAGCAAAGTCAATCTTTGGGCTTGCAAGCCTCATAACACTAGGCATGGATGTGCTAGATTCGTGAAGCCTACCACTTTCAATGCCTAATGCAATAACACTTCACAAGATGAAAGAGTTGGAGGTAGCTTAGGATGACAAACACATAGTAAGTTAACAAGTGGACAAACTCAACCATTTTTCCATTGAAATTCTCCCCCAAATCAAGTAGGATAGAATAAGTTAATAGGTGGACAAACTCCACCATTTTTTCAATGAAATTCTCCCCCAAATCAAGTATGAATATGGACGAAAGTTATAGTTCTACTTGATTGAAGGGAACTTTAACAATGGAACTTTGCCCTTGGGAGTTTTAGCCCATTTAAGAAGACCCAAATCTTCGGAATTTAAAAAAAAATAGTGAATCGGGGTGGAGCTTTGCCTTGCTAGAAAAAAATAAACTCATTGGAAAGGTTGAGTTTGTCCACTTTTTAACTCACTCCTTTTCTTTGTGTCAACAAGCAGAAGAAGTTATTCATCTACCATTATAATGGAAGTCGGGATCTTGTGGAAATGAAGGAAGTTTCAGTAGCCAACATTGTCAAGTCAATGGCATGGTGCAAGGACAACTCTTTCCTAGGAATTAGGCGTAAATACATTATGATGAATACTTTTCTCGAATCCCTATTTGACACCTTCCCATGTGGAAGTTTCCCCCCATCTTTGCTTGTGTCTCTTCCCTCTAGAGAGCTACTATTGGGCAAGGATAATATTAGTATTTGTAGATGATAATGGTAAACCTCTACAAGAAGGATATATTGGTTTGAGGCTTCTACCTCTATTCCTATCCATTTAGCTTACGCTAATGTTTGTTTTTGTCGATCAAAGAGTAGTTTCCACTGTACAACATTTTTTGTTACTTTGGCAAGTTATTACAATAAAAGTTTCAACGGGTTGAGATTTAAGAGTAAACGTTCCATTACGCAACCATGGCGTTCTTTGTTTTTCACCAAAAGAGAAAAAACATTGTTTACTTTTCAGTGATAGTAGCCCAGCCCACATAGAATACGTAAACACAAGTGCCCATCTACACTAGCTCCATTTCATTTGTTTATTGTTCATATGGACAGTTTGAAATATTAAGAAATGCATTTTCATATATGAACTGCATGTGAGAAAAATGAACTTATAAAACAATAAAAAATACCTAAATTTTAAGGTTTTCCAGCTGTCAATGGGATTCCTTTTTATGATTGACGATCCAATGGCGTCCAAGAGCCTGGGAATCAGGAAATTCCTCTCCACAAAGCTTACATCTCAGCATCCGACCATCATTGGCAGCTCAATTGCCAACTATCCCTTGATCAAGCATCCCAATCTCTCTACTTGCTTTCAGTCTTCCATCATCTATTGCTTCCTCAACGGGAAACTGCACCTTTATCTCAGTAATCCATGGAACTATTGCTGTGCCACTGTTTTGTCCTTCTTCAATGCCCGGTTATTTGTTGATTTTTTCCTTTTCACATGAAACAATCATTAACAAAGCTTCTGCAGCTTTTAGATCTTTTGACACCTCTTCAATTATCCAATACAGGATTCAGGCCTTAGAATTTGATCTATAGCCAATCCCTTCTAAAATACAAACATTCATGAATTCACGCAATAGATCTGTAGCCTGACACAAATTGGATCCTGTCTTTTGGTGCCTTTGTATCAACTAGCAAGCAATGTCGTGGAGGATATTCTTCTACGGGGGCCCGGGACAGGATAGTCTCAACTGTAACAGAAATCACATGGAGGTTTGGATTGGTACACCATTGAGTTTAAGAAATGGAGCACAAACAAGCACAACAAGAGAATTCGGACAGACAGCAGTGGAGATTGAAATAAGGAGAAATGGCGGGGGGCATGGCGGTCAGCGGGCCTAAGCAAGGCAGGGCTCAGCTGTGCATGTAATATCCAAGGTAAGAGGGGGCACAAATAATAAGCAAAACATTGTGCGAACCAACACTTCCTACTCAAGACACCTCAGCACCCACCCAAAGGTGGTTGACAGGGTCACAAGGGAAATGGCGAGGAAAGTGTATGCACAAGCTAAATCCCCCTCAATACATCATGAAGCCCCATCAAATCTTGCACTTGCATCTAGTCGTTTCATGAAAAGGAAAACACCCACTGATAGTCACTGATATTTGTGCATCTGATAACAAGATATGGTTCAAAGCCATAACACTCCAAGTGCAACTTGCCTAGCAAGGTTTTCAAATATTTCAAGATATGGTTCAAAGCCATAACAGTCCAAGTGCAACTTGCCTAGCAAGGTTTTCAAATATCTCATGTTATACGAGGGTAATAGTACTCAACAATCCCATCGACCTACTTTCATGATTATTTGTTGGACATTAAAACCTATTACCATAATCATTTATTGGACATCAACAATCCCATTGATCTACTTTCATCGCTATTTGTTGGACATTAAAACTTATTTCCATAATCATTTTTTCGACATTAATAAAGTTATCTTATCCTCCACCTAAAAGCTCTCAAAGCTTTGCTACTATGGACCTTTTTGTTACCCAGCAGCTCTTTGTTATTGACGAGCCCTTCCACCTGCAAGCTCTTTGCTACTGATGGGCCCTTCTACTGCCCGTGAGCTGTATAGTACCTATTCATCCTTTTATTACCGGCAAACTCTCTGGTATTTTTGATGTATATTTTTAACATTTTTGAAATTTTACGACATTCATCGTTATCATCATGACCTGCATACAAGGAAAAGCTGCATATTTTGTTAAAAAGCAGCCCCTAATTGTGAAAACACGTATAATAATGTGAGTGATTCAGATTAGGACTTTATAGGTATTTTTAGTAGATTTAAACTTTAAGTTGTTGGAATCTCCTAATGATTATAACTTAAAATTTATTGTCTTCAAAGTTTTGAACTTGCTAAGAGTAATCAACCCCTAATTGTGGCAGCATGTGTAATAATGTGAGTGTTTCAGGCTAGGTCTTTTCAGGTAATTTTAGTAGATTTAAACCTTAAGTTGTAGGAATCTCCTGATGCTTATATCTTTAAACTTATTTTCTTCAAAGTTTTGAACTTGCTAAGTGAATTTCGTATAAGTCAATGTATATGTTGGCATATATAACTTAATCTATATGGGTAGAATTGGACAGTGCATAAGGTGATGATTTAAAAAATTTAATAAATACATAAAGTTCTTATTAATTCTCGACTGTCATTTAAATTTTTATTGATAATTTTTTTAATTGTTGTTCGTTAATCTTTTAAACTGCGTATTTCCCTGTTTCCTTGTTTGGAGCAGGGAGGGGGTCGCGTTTCTCTGCTGTCCCTATCGAAAACCGCGCCCGTTTCCAAGTTTTGTGCAACATAGCTTGCATATTTTTTTCTGCTTGTAACTTGCTCACAGTGAACCTACGGGACTTTTGAGGGGTGCATTTCATCTGCAACATTCCGTATGATACTTAACTTCTTCGACGCTCTTGTATCATTACAGATATCTAACAAATTTTTAGTTCCCCTTATTTTGTTATCCCTACTGAATATCTGCAGCTCTTACTAGTGTATGAAATCCCTGCTGAAAATTCTACGGCTTCCGAAGCTCTGAAGCTTACTATTTCTTTTCCAAGCCAATTGGTATAGGTCTTGAAATACCATGCTCATCCTTGGTCAATGTGGATAAAGGTCTTCATGAGGTACACCTACACCTTGAATTAGTACCAGTCAGGTTCTAATTGGATCACCCCAAACCAATTCAACTTATAAGTTTTTATCTGGATTTACCCCAAACAAACTCCGTAGTTAGGTTTTTGACCTGGATAACCCAACAGCTCGCCTGAGTCCAAGTTGGAAGGTTATGTAACCCCATGACTCACACGTTTGACCAACACTTGTCTTCAACGAACCAAAGAATCTGAATTCGTCTGGGAGTTTAATATCTTTTGCCTTCATATATTTGCATTCAATATTTATTCTGTGTCGATTAAGAGATCAATGAAATTGGGAGCAACCTGAGATCAAATGCCCATGATTCAATCTTATATGTGAATTTGTTTTTACTGTGTCTTTTCATGTGTGTCTGTCAACTTAAATCTTTAATGAACCCTTGTCATTTCTTTCCAGTAATTTAAGTTCTCCAGTGTAAAATTAACTTAATATTTTGATATATGGTTTTAAAAAACTTTTAAAATCTGATTACAAACATAACGCGGACAAACATACACAATATATGGTAACTTTACCAAAAAGTTCGAAGACATCCCATGTGGCCATTATACATGTCTTCAAAATGCACCCCACAATGCTTTTCTCCAAAAATTGGCAATTTATAACGACGAAAACAATGTTCTGAATATAAAATTAACGTCCCCGGGCTTTAAATGCTCTTTCTGCTCCTTTCTAATATAAACCATCTTAATCGTTGTTTTTACATATCCTATTTAAAAATATAAAATGTGCACACAATGAGAAGCGTGATTAGATGTTGAGATTTAGTTGCTTTTTTCCATCTTAATAAAGTTAATAAGGGCTAGGTATCAAGTAACTCGTAAAAATATTGCACGATATTTTAGAAAAAAGTTCTACAGAATAGGTGGAGTTGAAACACCTTATCATCGCTAATATTTTAAAGCGGCTGCATTAGTCGTGTTGAGCAACGTAATGATATAGTTTGTATTTTGTTGAAAAGATATATACTTACATGGATTTATTTTTATTTTTATTTTTTAAATAGGCAATCACTATCAATGCAAATACGTGGTCTGATGCTGGCCATTCTATAAACCAAGTATACGATATTCTTTATATGATGGGCCGTGATGATATTCCGGTTGGGGTTGGCGGTGAAGGTGGAATATTATCTAATGGCAAAATCCTTCCAAATGTTGGTGGCTACCTACCATTGATAGATCAGGTGTCAAGCAACGCTAATCAATCTTGATGAACACCTTCTTATTTAAATTTACGCATGTTTTGTTATTCAATCTTGGACATTGGATTTTCAAGCTACCACATTTTATTTCTCTTACTAAATTTTAGCTCCATTGATAATTTACTAAAAAGGAAATGCATGGTGATAGTCAGCGTTGCGTACCTTAATAATGCCAACTGGATTTGTCATTACTAATTTCTACACTTCAACAGAAACTAACAACAGGGGGTGGATGTCGATATCGACAAGCTATTCCACCTGGATTTGGAGGGCGGCTGGATACTGATAGTAATTATGGTATACGTAGAGATTTTTTACCACAGGTAACTTGGTGTATTCCCAGTTTCCAAATTATTTGTAGATTTGCTGTTTATGTTTATTTTAATAATAGAAACTAAGGGCATTCAAGACTATCAATCTTTGTACAATGAAAATTATGTATGTGGGCATTTTCAAGTAGTAAAAATCCAAACCATAGTTAAAAACCGCATTGACTATGTTTAAATTAAAAAACTTCAGGAGGATTTCAAATCTTCTCTATTGAAATGAAAATAGTTTACAGGTATTATTGCGTAGAGTTGGATAGATGCTATGATCTCAACTTTTATCCAGGGGATAGGTAGCTACTAAAAATGGATCTCCACATTAGGTCTTTGTAGAGAGATCAGTCACGCAGATATAAAAGAGACACCCCTACATCATAAAAGCCATGCCATTTTGATCAAGATTCACAATGAATCAATCCAAGTGCGAAGAGAAGTCAATAGGCTAATCTAACTACTATCTCTATAGTCCTTAAACCTCTAGACTCATAAAATAATGGATAAGGCTGATGCCCTTCCTATCAAATTTATTGTCTAGTTTTTTTTTCACTATGCAATGAGCTTCTCAGAACTCATTGTAAGTATCAAATTATCTACATATACGACCAAGAAAATCAAATAAAATTTATCAAACAAATAATAAATATCAGGATATGAAACAACATTGGTGAAAGCCAAATTCAGTAACTACTCATCGATCTTTGAGTATCATGCACATGGTGCCCCTGCTTGCTAGTATTCTTCCTCCTCAATCAAACCAATCAGCAAAGCACTTTTTTCATCCATTGAGTATAAACACCAATCAAAATTGATGCAAGAGACATAATGGTTTTGATGGAAGTATTCCTGGAAACTAGAGAAAAAAGGTCTTCTCATAGTCAACTCCTCTCTAAGAGAATCCTCTTGCTATAAACCTAGCCTTGTACTTCTCTATGCTTCCATTATTCACATGTTTTACCCTGTACAACCAACTCCTCTCTAAGAGAATCCTCTTGCTATGAACCTAGCCTTGTACTTCTCTATGCTTCCATTATTCACATGCTTTACCCTGTCCAACCACCTGAAATCTATCACAGATTTCCCCTAAAGTTTTGCAACAATTTCTCAAGCATCATTCTTCATGATGGAGTTATATTTCTCGATTAAGCATCTGCCATACTTTTTTTGTCACTGCCTTTTTGAAACTGGAAGGAACTGAATCAATAATGTAAGACATCAGTGAAACAAAATTAAGAAATTTCTTAGAGGGATGACTCACCCGAAAAGAAGTCTTTGGTGCCTCCTCTTGCATAGTTTCGGTAAGCCATCTCAACTTCCTGGGTAACCCATACACTACACACATTTACATACCCAAAATTGTCATTCCTATATATAGCTCAATTGTACATACACAAGTATACAATTGATTATATATATATATATATATATATATATATATATACCTTGCATGCCCATAACCCTCGCATTTGCATAGCTATACCTCCCCACATTGATTCATAGGTATATTACCCTGTACATGCCACATATATATAATGCACATAATTAGCAACAAAAACAAAACAATTAAAAAAAATACAACCAAACAAACAAGAATAGTGATACAAGGCATTACCATAGCATACTTCACACTTACCATTCACCATGCCAGGATAGGGTCGGAACTTGATGTTTCTATTGCTTGAAGCAATGGTTATGGCGGTGACTGCATGCACGGGGTCTTGATAGGTGGACTTGAGGGAGTTTCCATGCTTGATAGTTTCGTGAGGTTATAAGGCAGGCGAAAGGGAAAATTTGACTCTGCTATAGAGAGGATTGAGTGGCCTCGGGGAAGCATGAAACAGGCTGGAGAATGGTAACTATCTGTCTTTCCTTAACTTCCATTGAGTTCATTATGATCTGTTGAGTTCACTTGTTGCTCAGGGTTTGCCATGGTTACAAGGGTTGGACATTGCACTTTTGCCTAGAGTGATTGGACTATGGTAGGATAGAGTTCGATCTGAGGTCACAGCTAGGCTTGTGGCATGATTTAGAGCTTTAATTTTAAACTATAAACATATAATAGACCTAGGATCCAGAATATGTAAATCCATATGCACTTTTGTTATGATAGTGCAATTTCCATAACGCAGATGTGATCTCATAGTTTACACTCGCTTGTATTGTAAAAAAGATACAAAGAACTAGGATTTGTTGTTTGGTTTTATATATATATAAAAGATTGCTCTGCACTATTTAGGATGCATTTCGAAATAGCATATACATATGTCTGATGCAGTGAATGAATTGCTGCCCCTTTTTGTTAATGGAAGGAGAAAATAATGCTATTTCGAAATGCATCCTGAATAGTGCAAATCAATCTTGATTGTTATTATGGTTGCTATATGTGTGTAAGAAGATATTAAAAATGAGTTATGCAATGCCTAAAGAGCAATAGAATACTCATATTCATTACTTGTAATCGAATGAAAATACTGTTTCTTGAATGTTTTTGATTAGTAAAGAAACAGTGGCAACTTGGAAGGACTAGGGTTTTATCTAATGCATGATTTGGATTCTTTTTTTACACAAATGTTTCATTCTTAAAAAAAAAAGTCTGCATTTAATTCTCTATAAGTTAGGTTCAAAGTGTTAAAATAATAGGTGTGCTCGTTTCACCATAGACAATATCACTATATTGTCACCCAACCATAGGCACAAAGGCCACCCCCGAGCACCTTAACCTTGATAGACAGAATAATTCCGGAAGCAATCACTAGAACCAATAGCCAACCAAGGTAGCGTACCTCTCTCCAAAGCTAGCATACCAAGCAGAAAGTCCAAACCATAACCAAAGACGAAGTCACCACTACAGCAGCTGCAACTCTCCACCAATCATGCGCACTACTAGTCCTTATGCAGTTGTGAGAATGAGTGAGTGCAAATGAGCTCAAGCACCCTCTATTTATAGTCCTCCAAGTGATCTAACTGGGTCGACTTCTTCTTTTGGAGGCTAATAACTTAATATAAGTTATTCTCTTGAGCCGACTTGTCTTCTAGGGTTATTACCCAACTAATTGTTGAAATAATGTAACTGCAAAGTGTATTCTTATTATTATTTGATATATTATTCATTGGATCAATCCCCATTGTGGATTGATCATGTCGGCTACTTTAAAAGGCCAAATCCCCTTTTGCGGATTGGTCATATTGTAATTGTAAAAGGCAAAAGAAGAAGTCGGCCCCAGAATATATCAAAGAGGCCCCGAAACATAATAAAGGTGGTTATAACCACCCAGTTGGAGAAGTCATCCCTGCCAGTGAAGAGACACTTCACATGTGCCAATCTTGTATAAATAAGGAGGCTAGCGCCTCACTTAGACACACAACTCACTTGCTCATGTATGAGACAAGTTTCGGAATTGCAGTTAATAGAAGAAGGAGAGAGAGTGGCGCATATCTAGGAGAGGATCTTTTGCATTAGTTTAAGAGATCTCTTGGCATTGTATTGGCTATCTATAATAAGGAAGTTTTGCTGGGTTTTCTTCTCCTAGAGGGTTTCTCAGGATAAATGTTGTGTCTCTTGTGATTGTGTATTTCTCAATGATCTTGTATTATGCTATTGTTATCTAATGAAATGCAAAGAACTATAATAATGGCTT
>JASDQU010505667.1:71262-83808 GCA_032191745.1 Picea mariana | reverse complement strand
AAGTATTGAGAAATATAAAGCAAGGTTTGTTGCTTGTGGATTTTCTCAAAAGGAAGGCATTGACTATGAAGAGACGTTTGCTCCTGTAGTCAGATACACTGCAATCAAAACCATCATAGCCCTTGCAGCTAAGATGAAGTGGAAGTTACACCAGATGGACGTGAAAACAACTTTCTTAAATGGTGTCCTTGAATAAGTGTATATAGAACAACCTCAAGGATTTGAAGTAGAAGACAGAAAGACTCATGTATGTAGATTGAAGAAGGCTCTGTACGGATTGAAACAAGCTCCTAGAGCTTGGTATGGAAGAATTGACAGTTTTCTGACGAGCTTGGGCTTTACCAAGAATAAAGCAGATTCTAACCTTTACTTCAAGGTTATGAATGATGAGCCTGTTATATTGTTGTTGTATGTGGATGACTTATTTCTAACTGGAGATGAAAAGCTCATCACTGATTGTAAGAAGAAGCTCGCTACAAAATTTGAGATGAAAGACCTTGGCCTAATGCACTATTTCTTTGGTCTTGAGGTCTGGCAAAGCCCAGAGAAGATCTTCCTTAACCAAGGGAAGTATGCAGTTGAAATACTGAAGAGGTTTGATATGTTGGAGTGCAAATCCATGAATACACCCATGGAAACAAAGTTGAAGCTCCTGGTTGACACTTCATCAAAATTGATTGATGCTATGTTGTATAGACAGATCATTGGATCGTTGATGTATCTAATGAACACCAGGCCAGATATATGTTTTGTTTTGAACTCCTTGAGTCAATTTCTTGTAGAGCGCATACGTGTTCACCTAGTTTCCCCAAAACATGTGATGAGGTACTTTAAGGGTACATTAGATTTTGGTCTTGGTTATAATGGAGATCATGACTTCAGACTGAGTGGTTATACCGATTCAGATTGGGTTGGAAGTGTCTCTGACAAAAAGAGCACTTCAAGATGTTGATTTAGTATGGGGTCAACCATGATCTCATGGCAGAGTAGGAAGCAATCAAGTATTGCCCTCAACACGGTAGAAGCAAAATGCATTGTTCCGCCAGTTGTGAAGCCATATGGCTTCAAAAGTTGTTGATAGGTCTATTCGATCTGGAGGTGGAAGAAACTGTGATTCTATGTGATAACGAGAGTTGCATAAAGATGACAGAGAACCCCATGTTCCATGACAAGTCAAAACACATAGAAATCCGATATCATTACATACGTGATATGGTGCAAAGAGGAGCCATAAAACTCCAGTATGTTAGCACGGATGAAAAGGTTGCAGATGTGTTGACCAAGCCTTTGTCTCGTGTAAAGTTTGAGCAATTTCGAGATAAGCTTGGTGTAGTCCGAAAGGACCTCCCTTGAAAGGGGGAGTAGTGTTGATGCCTGCCTTGTACTGAAGATTTCCAGCTTCGTGCTGATGTTGTTGTGATGACAGCCTTGTGCTGAAGATTTCTAGCTTCATGTCGATGTTGTTGTGTTGCCAGCCTCATGCTGAGGATTTCCAGCTTCGTGCTGATCTTGTTGTGATGCCAGCGTCGTGCTGAAGATTTCCAGCTTCATGTTGATGTTATTGAGATGCCAGCTTCGTGCTGAAGATTTCCAACCTAGTTTTGATGTTGATGATGCTCCAGCCTTCGTGTTGTGATAATGTTGTTGTTGATGTTGTATCAACCTTGTGTTGTTATTAATGATGATGATGTATTAGTGTTATACTAATCCATGTTGATGCAGATGATGATGATGCCATTCCAGCTCCCTGTGGTGGAAGACGATATTGATGATGAGAAAAACTTCCAATGATTTATAGATATGCCAATCAGTGTTCCAGATGTTGTTGATGTTGTTGCCACTGTTGCACGAAGCGGGAACATTTTAGGAAGCGGGAGCGTGGGAAGCGTCATTTTCCAAAAATCCTCAAAAGCAAAGCGTCCTGGAAGCGTCTGTTTTATATATATATATATATATATATATATATATATATTCAAAAAACATGTAGAAAGACAAATTAGTTGCAGAAATATCAATAATGTATATATTATTAGATACATAAAATAGAGTGAGCATAATGAACTTGACAATTAGTAAAGAGAACAATTGATACTCTATGTTCCATACCAAGTTGAAAGAAAGTATTTTCAACCAACAATACGCAACTTGGAAATATGTTTATCTAACATTGAAAGCAACCATCAAGAAAAATAAATGCAAGTTCATATGATAAACAACTACAACATGGGGGTGATCTTGATGATCCAACTAACATAATTGAAACTAGAGATTTCCAAAAAAAAAAAAAAACATATATACAATTAATGACAAATAATAATTTCACAAAGGTATATTCTCAAATGATAACACATAATGAAGAATATGGTATTGATGTTGATATTCAATACTTTTAAGATAAAAAAAAAAACATTACTTGCAAGACCTTATCAAGTTGTCAAACAACCTCATATATTGGAGAATACAACATTCTAGAACATGAGAATATGGTTGAAAAAATAACATGTAGTTATAGTCAAAGATATATTGACAAAAAAGAGAAAGAAACCAAACAAACCAATCCACTTGTTTTTTACTAGAGGCATTGGAACTGGGAAAACATGTATTACCAAGGGAATTTTACAGCGTTGGCCAATCAAAAAATTCAACTAAACTTATGTTATGTTGTAACTAGATGAGTAAATAGAACTCCTTCCAATTTATTCTTGATCGTGGTTAAATTCGGTGTGATTCAAATCACCATGCATAATAATGATCCCAATTTTTATTGATACCTACAATCTCGTACAAGATAGGGATATTGCCTTCATTTCTAACTTGAAAAAAGGCTCAGTTAAATATTCTTTTAATTGTAGATCATGGTAATTTTGGAAACGCCATTGATAAGATTTGTATATTCAAATCTATTTGTTTCTTGGACTTTAGGGTTCAACTAATGCACCCAAATAGGAAGTTACATGGATCTAGGAACATAATTACAAAAATTTAGAATGTAAATACTATTGTCCTCGTTAAATGTCATAGGCATTCCTAACTGTATCGCTCAAGAATTCTGAGAGTTGAAGTATCGAACTACTGTATATTTTTTCTCAACTCATAAGATCACTTACAGGAATATCATGGTTTTATTTTTATTCTCAATAGTCATTGTAACCATTGTGTAAAATAACATATAACATGAATTAAAAACATGCAAGACATTAATTAACTAAGAGTTGTCAACAACCCATATACAATTTGATTTTTAAAAATGTGAATAGAGATTACAATGAATGATATAAATTCACCTAATACAATAGATCAATTGGGAAATTAATCTATAAGAAAATCACCCTCCATATTTGGCTGATCTAATATGGGCATATCTCGTAGATTAAATCTTTCATGGAC
Organism: Picea mariana; assembly: GCA_032191745.1. Taxonomy (NCBI): domain Eukaryota; kingdom Viridiplantae; phylum Streptophyta; class Pinopsida; order Pinales; family Pinaceae; genus Picea; species Picea mariana. Next base: position 80,421 of record JASDQU010505667.1, on the reverse strand, counting down.
TAGTCATATACGTTGTGATGACTCTTGACCTTGGGTTTGTAACAGCGCTCAGTATTTTCTTCATTTATAGTGTTTGGGGATCACCTTGCATCAAATATTGACTTGACAAGCATTCTAAAGCTGCCCTAGAGTACCTCAAACAAAATTTGGAATTGACTTGTATTAGCCACCTAAACCCTAATCGATTTGACATATCTCATTGGTGGTATTTTGGGTAGATTCTTGGGAGCCCTTAGACTTGATTGTTGTTGATGTATTTAGCATCGGACAAGTACTTCCACATTGGCTTGGTGTCTAGCATGTGGAAGTTCTCACTAATACCTCTCAGGACTTAGGGAATTTACTTACTTTAATTGAGTAATAATTAAAGTGAATGCCTTGTTATGATTAATGGAATTTAATTAAGTTAAATACCTAAGTTTTTGGCATTAGTAACTTAAGTGAGTTAATTAAATCCTAGCCATTAGATATAAAGTGAAGGTGAGATCTAATCTCAGCCTTTGATCACTTTGGAGATGATCTAGGGTTTTGAATTTAGAGTTAACTCAACATTATAAAAGGAAGCCTAAGTGAGAGGATGAGACACACACAAAAATTGAGTGAGTGATATCTCATTGATTGAGTGAGAAGAACATTTCATCCAAGTGTGAGTGGGTAAGGTCATAGGAAGGGAGCAAGGGGTAGCAAGGGAGATAGCAACGAAGTGTGATAGGCTAGGCTATTTGTTGCATTCTATTATTCCTCGAGTGGGCCATTATCCTAGGATGGGAGCCCAGATTTTATCTAATAAAATCAACTCAGAACCAGTTTTCCCTTCGAGGATTTTCCAAGGGTAATTTACCCAGAAATCTCATGTGCAATGTGTATGGTTTCATTATTTATGCTTCCATTATAATGCTCTGTTAAAACTCAGTCGTGCTTTTATTCAGTGATTTTCTTAATGAGTTAATTTACAGCAAGGGTTTACTTGGAATTAACTGTCAGGTGTTGGGTTTAGAATTTAACATGATATTAGAGCTGCGATTCTGAAGAAGGAAGCTAGGTTGTACGAAGACGTGATTTGGAGCGCGGAGATTTTTTTTATTTTGCAAGTTATGGGGTTTGAAATTAAAAAAAAAACGGAGGTTGTACAATTGTACAACCATCGTACGGAGTGAATAGTTGTCGTACAACTGTATGACCATTGTACAGACTGAATAGTCGTCGTACAACCATACGGACTGTACAGTCGTACGACACGGGCTGCAAAAGGTTCAATTGGCGACTGAGATTGAGTTGAATCCTCGTGGAATTCTGGGAGACAATCCACGGGCGTTGAGAAAGTCATCGGCTAAGGGTTACAGTTGTAGAGAGAGGCCAATGCATAGGAGATCCCACAGATTTGCAAAAGTGATGGCTCTAAGAGATCTGCACAAGATACAGATCAGGATCCATGAGTGTTGGCCACAGGTGTGGCTTCAACCTACAAAAAAGGCCACGTGGACTTGTTTGCAAAGAGCACAAAGTTGAGCGCGTTGTAAAAGACAAGTCGAAGGTAGGCCATCGACAAGCAAAGAAGTAGCAGCCGACAGCAAACGTGGAGAAAGCAATGTGAGTTCGGAGGCGGTAGGAGGTACAGGTCGCAGCTACCAAATAAAATTCATCGGCTGAGGGAGGCCTGCGTGGAGCAACAACTGGCTAGATAGAGAAGAGGTTGTGGATGCTAGGCAGAGAATCGAACATGGCGTGGAGAATGCAGACAAGAACCTGCGAGTGCAACAACAAAGAGTCATCAACAGTGTGAGAGTCAGCAAAGGCGCAGGAGGCGTGTGCAGATAAAAGGTCGGAGCTGCAAACATGATGCAACGACTAAGGATTGGTCGTTGAGTGGAAGTTTAGGATAGGGCGGCGGAAGGCAAGGAGAAGCGACAAGAGGTGGGTGTTGGTGTGTGTGAGCAGGCGCCGACAGAAAAGGATGCGAGCACGTGAAGAGGGTGCAGCAAACTGTCGGCCACAGCCAGCCGCCAGAGGGGTCAACCGGAGTCACCAGAACAACCAGGCCAAGGGCGTGAGGAGCAATCGCCCTAGGCCGCCGGCACAACAGCAGGGTCGCAGGGCTACCACGTAGGACAGCCAGCTCAACAGAGTTGCCAGCAAGGCCAAGACAACCGCTAGGTATCCTTGAGCAACAAGCAAAGATCCGGGAAGGTTTAAGCCACTGATTCAGGCAACAGATTTGATTTTTTCAGCAAGTTGTAGAGATGGCTGCAACAGGATTGCGATTTGAGGATAGGTTGGATGGGGTTTCCAACTACAGTCCTTGGAAGGAGAGAATCATGTTGGTGTTGATGGAGAACAGGGTCTGGGAATTTGCCAATACTCAGATCACTCCTCTAACAGATCCGACACAACTGGTCATCCATAATCAGAAGGATGTGGAATCCAAGCGCATAATTCTAGATAGAGTAAAGGATCACTTAATCCTTCATTTATCTAGAAAGAACACTGTCAGGGACATGTGGGAGGCTCTGAAGGGTTTATTTCAGAGTAAAAACGAGAATCGCAAAACGATGTTGATAGAGAAGCTCAGAGGTACAAAGATGACAGGATCAGACATGATGACAACCTATCTCACATGGATCCGATAGGTTCGAGATGAATTAGTTGCAATCAGGTAGACAGTGGATGATTCAGAATTGGTGAGGATGGCACTCAAAGGCTTCATGAAGGAGTGGACACCATTCGTCAAAGGGATCGTGGCACATGAGAAGCTTCCTGATTGGACGAGGTTGTGGGATTACTTCATCCAAGAAGAACTTCGAGATGAAGATCTGAATGGAGGTCGGCACAAGATTGACGATGAGAACATTGATCTTGCCAACCAAGCAAAGAAGGGAAAGTTCAAGAAGACTTCCAGTGGAGAGTCTACCTCTCAAGATGATAAGAAGAAAGACATGAGAAAATTCAAGTGCTTTGCATGTCACAAGTTTGGGCATTATGCATGTCAATGTCAAAACAAGAAGAAAGGTGGAAACGGGATGCAACCAGAGGTAGCTGTGTCGGCAAAGGCTCAACTAGAAGAGTTTTCCAAGAAGTTTGAGAATGAATTCTTACGTGTTTCCCATCTTTCCTCGAGAACCATATCAACTGGTGCATGGATACTAGATAGTAGAGCCACATGTCATATGACAGGAGCACGGGAGTTGTTCGAGAGCTTCATATAGTCAGACTCAAACATGTATGTGGAACTTGGTGTGGGCACCAAGCATGCAGTAAAGGGATCTAGGACAGTGTTATTCCAGATGGAGTCAGAAGGCGTGTTAAGAATGATGAATGTGTTATGGGTATTAGAATTCAAGAGGAGTGTGCTCTCAGTCTCAGCGATTGAGAAGAAGGGATTTGACATACTATTCCAGGATGGAAAGGAACTGATCAAGCCCAAAAGATCTATCTCAGACACAACAATTGTTCTTGGAGTTAGAGAGAGAAACTTGTATAGGCTAAAGGGCCAACCTATGCAAGCAATGGAAAGCAACAGAGTGAAAGAGAACAAGGAGCGGGTAGCTCTGAAGGTTGAGTAGTGCAAAGGGAGTCAGTCTTCAGGTTCAAGTGGGAAGGAGCATCCTTCCAAGTCTATCAAGGAGTCATGGTACGAGATGGCCATGTAGGATGCTCAGGAGCAAGAGGCTTCTAGGAGCATGTTCAAAGGCAGCAAGTCTTCGAAGAAGGGCCCGAACGAGATGGAAGGGATAGCTTTATGTTCAAAGGGAGCAGTCGATCAGGTGGATTGGAGAGTAACCATGGTAGCAGATATGATAGCAAAGACAAAGCCACCTTCGGGTGGCTAAAGTACCTTCCTCACTAAGAGGGAGTGTTGATGTATTTAGCATCGGACATGTACTTCACCTTCGGGTGGATAAAGTACCTTCCTTGCTAAGAGGGAGTGTTGATGTATTTAGCAAGGGACATGTACTTCCACATTAGCTTGGTATCTCGCTTGTGGAAGTCATCACTAATACCTCTCCGGACTTGGGGAATTTACTTTAATTGAGTAATAATTAAAGTGAACACATTGTTATGATTAATGGAGTTTAATTAAGTTAAATGCCTAAGTTTTTGGCATTAGTAACTTAAGTGAGTTAGTTAAATCCTAGCCATTAGATCTAAAGTGAAGGTGAGATCCAATCTCAACGTTTGATCACTTTAGAGATGATCTAGGGTTTTGGATGTAGGGTTAACTCAACATTATAAAAGGAAGCCTAAATGAGAGGATGAGACACATACAGATTGAGTGAGTGATATCTCATTGATTGGGTGAGAAGGACATTTCATCCAAGTGTGAGTGGGTAGGGTCAAGGGAAAGGAACAAGGGGCCGCAAGGGAGATAACAGCCAGGTGTGATAGGATAGGATATTTGTTGCATTGTATTATTCCTCAGGTGGGTCATTATCCCAGGACGAGAGCCTAGATTTTATCTAATAAAATTAACTCAGAACTGTTTTCCCTTCGAGGTTTTTCCAGGGGTAATTTACCCAAAAATCTCATGTGCAATGTGTATTGTTTCATTATTTATGCTTCCACTATAATGTTCTGTTAAAACTCAGTCGTGCTTTTATTCAGTAATTTGCTTAATGAGTTAATTTACAGCAAGGGTTTACTTCGAATTAACTATCAGGTGTTGAATTTAGAATTTAACAATTGTGTCTTGCCTTAAGAGTCATAAGTCCTACCAAGGAATCCTCCCTTGTGTTGGTTTTAATCCTTCACTAAAACGAGGGAAGTTGTTGCCTAGGTGGCAATGGTAACATCTTCCAATGTTCCACTAGTCTTGGCACCTTGTGAAGGATTTGCACTAAGGTGCTAGATTGTGTGTTAACAAGACCACTAAGGTGCAACGATGTACAATATCACTTCTTCAATAAATGATGAAAGAGTATGGCATTCAATAAAACAATTAACACTTCATTCAGGTAATGCCTTTTAACAACCATTCAATTGCTCATAGGTAAAACGATAGCTGCACAATGATGATAATAGCAAAGGATGACGACAGCAAATGAGTTAGTAGGGTTAGTCTAGGCTAGGGTTAGAATAGTTAGGGTTTTGTTCAAAGTATTAAGGGTTTTTTTTATCACAAGTACTTACACACTAGGCCTTAGATCAGTGTGGTCCTAGGGTTAATGGAGTCAAAAGGAGGACGCAAAAGCTGAAGGATCAAATATGATGGTAAGACTAAGGATGGGAGGGTCAAGCCTTGAAGTGTTGCTATGGCAAGGCCTCAAGGACAAAACCCGAGGGGAGAGAGGCTCACTTTGGTGTAGGGGAACTAGGCGTCAATGCTCTCTCCTCCTTCCTTGGCTTAATGGCAAAAACGGCTAGCTCTAAAAGGTGGCATAAAACTAAGACAAGAGATTTTGCAGGCAACGTGTTGCTATGGCAAGGCTTCACCAAGCAAACCCTAGGGAAAATCAGCTCATCAAGGTTTAGGGGAACTAGGCCTTGATGCGTTTTCTCCTTCTTAGCTTCAGAAACGTAAAACAACTAGCATGGGAGAAGATAGACTTGAGTGTTTCTAAGGCAAGGCTCAATCCTCTTCAACAAGGGCTAGAAAGAGAAGAGTGTTGCTAAGGCAAGGCTCTATCTCACTTCAACAAACAAAATGGCTAGAAATCTTGATGGGGACATGAGACAAGGACCTTCTATGTGTGCTTGTCCCCTAGGGTTTAAATCGACAAAATTATAACCATGAATGCAAGAAAAACAACACTACAACCATTCATTCAAGAAGTTTTGCAGAAATTTACTTACATTTAACCAAGAAATCAAGTAGCAAACCCTAGTTGTAACACCTTCCACCAAGATAAATGCCAAAATTGCCAATAAAAGACTTCCTTCAACAAGTGCGCTTCACAATTTCAGCCAAGAACTCCAAGTGTAGCACAAATTTCAGACCTCACTAATGAGTGAGTGAGAGATGATGAAAAAATGAAGGTTAAAACCCTCAATTTATACAGTACCATGACCTAATTTTACTTTTAGGTCATAAAACGGGCGACAAGGCCAAAATACTAAAAATCATACTATTTTACATTAAATGCTTAAAATTAAACCCTAATCAAGCTAAAGAGAGACGCCATGCCCCTTTTAGGGTGACGTTAGCCCCTTCTAGGGAAAATGCAACATCCTGGAGCAAAACGTTAGCCCTCCTTGGGCTTCTCCAACGTGCCACACATGCCAAAACTACCCCAACTGTCTCCCAAAGCGTCCATGCTGCTAGGTGACGTCATGGTCATAAAGGGTGACGTCCTAGGCCTTCCAAGGCCAACGTTCCACTGAAAAGCGCACAATCCCCCTAGGTCAAGCTCTGTCGGGGTGCCTTTGCAAGACGTCCTCCTTCTCTCCTGTGCAAACCCCTCTGGCCCCTACTAGGGTCTCAACATCTATCTGGTGGGCTCTTTAGCCTCATGGAGGTCCGAACTGATCATCTCCCCATGTGTATCGGTCAAACATGGTACCTTTCTGTTGGGCATGATCCTGCACATCAACAACTACGCCCTCCATGTGCTCATAAGTCACAAGGATCATAGCAATGTCAATCACATCTCATCATCAATATTATTAAACATGTGCACAAAACCCCTATTACCCCAGTTAAAAGCTGAAAGACATTATACAAGCCTACAATACAAGTTTGGGGAAAGTGACAGGGCGTCCTATTGGGCTAGTGTCCACTGGAAGAGGAAAGTTTTCGGAAGAGATTTCATCTGAGCCATGTAAGTGGGTGATGTGGATAAGGGATGTCTTGACAATGGGTGCAGTGAGAGCAAGGGAGTGCAAAGTTTTACCTGTGGGTGCCTTTGTAGAAGGCGAGCTACACCTGTCCTGGATGCAATTTTTCCAAGCCCAATTCATGCCTTTTATTCTTTATTCTTATTGCTTTTTTTTAAGAAGCTAATCAGGGGACATTGCCCTGGCGTGGTGACCAGTGGTGGCAGCGTTACCCACAAGTATTTTCACAGAAATGAGAAGGTTGGCTCGTGATGAGACCCCCTTTCTCTTGGCCATGCAACCAAGAGTCACTACCCTGGCGTGGTAACCAACTACTAGTAGTGTCATACTACTAGATACCCATGGACCTAATAGGCTGGCTCTTGATGAGACCCCCTATCCTCTGACTAGATCTTGTTTTTTATTATTTTTTATGGGTCCCTCTTGTTTCTTGCTAAGAAGCCTTTTACTACTTTCTCGGGGATCCCTAAGCAAAGCATCTCGAGGTTCTATTTTTAGGCCTTTATCTTTTGTTAGCTTGCTTTTACCTTCTGGGCCTTTAGCCCCGTCTTCCCACAAGGTAAGGTGAAATCCTCAAATGATAGGTCAACCCAGTGCCCGGACAAGTGTAATGGGATAGATGAGCGGGAAGCAAGATGAAAAAGTGGTGCTATGACGGGAGCGAACGATGGCTTTTCAGAAATCCCCCCAGTGGCAAACCAAAACCTACGGACACAGGCTTACTAGGGCATCCTGTCATTCCCCCCAGACATGGTCAAGTGGGCAAGTATAAGATCCAACCATTTGTTAGAACCAAAAGGAATTAAATGCACATATTCAAAGGTTTTGAAGATCAGAGTGACACATACCATGATACCCGGACTCATTACCTCATGGAGCAAGAATCATATCTGACACAAGACCAAGCCGATGGTGATGGATGTTGCTGCTGCTGGCAAGGTAGAGGCGCTGAAAGGGAGAAAAGATGGGCCCTCCAGGGCCATGCTAAAGTCGATCCGGCTCTCGGTACTCCATGCCTAGGACCTGTGGACCTCAAGACAGGATCTCCTAGTTATCCCTAAAAGTGGAGGATAACATCTGGCTCCAACTCAGGGACATGTGCTCACCGTAGAGCACATGAGAACCTCAACATCTCTGGCATAACCTGTTTACCTGCTTGATCTTAATAGCAAAGATTAGTAACCGATTGGGGTGGTGATACCACCCCAACATATATATATATATATAGCCAACAAGTAAGTACATGTAAGTAGGTAGGCATTTTTGCATTCATGTATTATACCATTTGCATTGCATGTTAGTTTTCTTTCACATTCACACTTATGATTGTTTTGTTTCAGTTTTATATATATATCCAGCCAACAGGTAAGTAGGTAGGCATTTTTGCATTCATGTATTATACCATTTGCGTTGCATGTTATAACATATATATATATATGTATAACATGCAACGCAAATGGTATAATACATGAATGCAAAAATGCCTACCTACTTACCTGCACTTACCTGTTGGCTGGATGTTGGGTGTAGTCAAACAACTAGTGAAGCCAATCCAGTAACGTCCCACGATACCTGCCTTTGTGCTTCATCATAAACCAAAATAGTGATAAGTCAAGCACAAAAATGACATGGGTTAGAATATATATCATATCATCGGAAATCACAAAGTCTAACTCATGGAGGCGGGTGGGAGGGATAAAATCATGCCACGTCAATCTCTCATGAAAGTGCTCAATCCACTTCAGGAGGGGGGTCATAAAAAGTCAAAGGTTCAGAACACCGACTCAACAGGTCTGCAAACTGGCTACCCAGGACGTCCTCACACTCTGAAGGGACTGACAAGAATCTGGCAGATGACTGACAAACTCTTAAGGGAAAGTTGAAACGTCGAGATGATAGACTTAAACTTGTAATTCTCAACCAACCCTCGGACTCTAGGGTTTGCCTCAGAGGAAACTCGACACAAAAGATATGATTCCCAATTACACCTTTAATGACACAGCAAGGTAAAGTAATAAGAGGTGGCTTGAGAAATATGTCATGAGAATCCTTCTTTGGGAAAACATTGTTCTCATTCCTATCAAAACTAGAGCACAGCATTGGTTGATAATCATCTTCATAGAATAAATCCAAGTGCTCAGAGGAGTACTCATCAAAACCCTCAAGGTAAGACCAAAAATTGTCAAGAAAATATGGTACTTGGTCAACCTTGGGTGTTTGGGGAGCATCGGTAAAAATCTCATCTCCTTGTTGCCACTGGTCAAGAGTAACTTAATGTGATAATTGCAAAGGCAACACTTGGAGATGACTCTCGATGTCATAAATGGGGTCCATATCATAACCAACTGCATCCCACCTACGTCTCCCAACATGTATGAACTCATCAATGTT
>JASDQU010505667.1:31362-42175 GCA_032191745.1 Picea mariana | reverse complement strand
TAATTTTGGATGTAAATCTAGTACGTTTAGTAGAGAAGATTTGTCATGGGACTTATAAACAGAGTTCAATATGTGAAAGGGCAAAAGAAGAAAACCAAGGATGCCACGAAAGCGAAGAAGAGATGAAGATGCTGCACCTATTGCAGAATTGAAGGAAGAAACTGCTGGTAATTCATACTATCTCTTGTTTTCGGGCCAAGTATATTTTCCCATGGACCTTACAGCGAGGTTCTTATCTTATATGGTAAAATAAGTTGAGGAGTGATAGCATTTTAATTAATTGACAACTTTTACTGCTTACAAGCAGCCAAAGGGGGAGAAGTTTTACCTTTTTCATGTCTAAACAGGTATGCATAGTGGTCAGTGTAGAAGTTATAAAATATCTCTAGGCATTGGGGATGATTTCAACATTGTACCATAAAACAACTAAGGTGTGCATGGGAGGCCTCTACACATTCACAGCCAATGCATATGCCAAAAAAGAAAGGAAAATGCTGGTTGACATACCTTTTGGTGCTATGATGTTGCTAATGGCCTAATTGATTAACAGGGCACAGAGAAACATACCTACAATGATATTGATCCAATCTAAAGAAGCTGTCATTGAAATCTGGGATAGGATCCTAGTTTTCCTGAAAAATAAGACAGTTTTTCTGCAAAGGATTTTGTCTGTATCTTTATGCATGTGTGCATGGAGATTTATTTCAAAGGCTTTTTATTTATTCTCTAATTACGAGTTTATTTTTTCTGCTTGTTGATTCATACATAATCAATGTTACATACATTCCATGACATTTGTTTTTGAATATCGTGTATATTCTTCCCTTAATTTGAGAGAATTAGATATGATAATAAGAGTGGAATGGCACAGTGGTCACATCTAGTTATATGTAATGCTTCTTGAAGGAGATCATGATCAACACTACAAAAGGTAAGAGGAGGAAAACAATTGCAGCCGACAAGGCAGACCAACAAAGTTAAGATGCATATTATAGTAGTACACATATGCCACTGAGGCAACCATAGGAGCAGGGGCAATATCATCATGATATGTTTTGCCCATTCTTACCCTGGGTTAGGATTATGTAGGAGCTATGCATCATTTTTCTTCTATGCACTGCCATTCCATGTGTTAGGACCTGTTATCGCACAGTTTGTAGTTAAGCTAGAAGACGGATGGAAGGAAGGCAAACTGGCGTAACTGAGACTATCCCACCACTGTCACCTCAATGGGATAGCTCTTTCTGTTTAGGGTGGTAGGCCCAGGGGAGACGTCCCCGGTGATTTGGGGTTTTGAGAAGGCAAAGGTTCGAAAGGCTAAGTATAATATTCCCCCTCACAAGTCACCACCGATCAGAAAGTCTCGGCTAATCAGCCAATAAAGATAAGTAATAAGCAAGAAAATGTACCTGCCTGAGCCAAAACAACAAGGAAACTATACCTGCGCAAGATCACTTGCTTTGGTTAGTACTTCATATAAATCATGGACTTCTGATATAAGGCAATTGATAAGCAATATTGATGAAGTAAATCAATGATGTACAATAACAATGATTATAATATATATCACTTCACCATAAATGCTAATGAGCAATGGAAATCATGTAACAATATCAATACTAGGAGCAATGATTTTAGTCAATCATTCAATTGCTTCAAAGATAAATAAATGCTGCATAGAGATGTTTATAGCATGAATAGATGACGACAACAATAGGGTTAGTGATTGTTAGTCTAAGCTAGGGTTAGATAGTTTAGTAATTGTTCAAAGTATTTGGATGTGTGTATGATCAAGGTACTCAACACAAGAACTCTTAGATCAGTGCGTTATTAGGGCAAATGGAGTCAAAACAACTGCAAATGTTGAAGGGCCGAAATATTAGTGATAAGGCTAAAGACTAGAGGGTTAAATGTTGAAGTGTTGCTAAGGCAAGGCCTCAACAATGAAACCCTAGGGAAGAAAGGCTCACTTAGGTGTAGAAACCCTAGGCCTTAGTGCTTTCTCCTCTTTCTTTAGCTTATTGGCAAGATGAAATCGGCTAGCTTGAGTAAAAATTGATAGAGCTAAAGACATGAGAGTTTGAAGATGAAGTGTTGCTAAGGCAAGGCTTCATCAATCAAGTCCTAGGGGAAAACGACTCACCAAGGTGTAGAAATCCTAGGCCTTGATGCGTTTTCCTCCTTCTTAGCTCAACAACAAGGATAAAAATGGCTAGGCTAGAAGAATAGAGGTAGAGTGTTGCTATGGCAAGGCTCTATCTAACTTCAGCAAATCAAATGGCTCTTAACTTAACTTAGTAGGGACATGAGACAAGGACACCAACATGTGCTTGTCCCCTAAGGTTTAATCCAGCAAATTATAACAACAAAATGCAAGTAAACAATACCATAACCATTCAATAAAGAAGTGTTTTGCAGAAATTCACTTACATTAACCAAGCATTCATATAGCCAAACTCTAGTTGTAAACCTTCCACCAAGAAAATTCCAAATAGCCAAGAAAGAGACTCCTTCAACAAGTGCACATCAATTTTCAGCCAAAAACCCTAAAGGAGGGCGCAAATTTCAGACCTCACTATGTGTGAGTGAAAGATGATCCAAATGAGAGTTTTGCTCTCTTACTTATACAGTACAAATGACCTTAATTAAATTTTAGGTCACCAAAAGGCCAACAAGGCCAAAATACCAAATAATATTGTTTTACATTAGATGTCATAAATTAAATCCTAATCAAGAAAAACTAAGACGTCATGCCCTTTCTAGGGTGACGTTAGCCCTTCTTAGGGCATCATTGGCCTCCTGGAGCAAAACGTTAGCCCTCCTTGGGCTTCCCCAAGCTGCCACATGTGCCATAATTGCCATGACTGCCTGCCAAAACGTCCATAGTGCTGGATGACGTCATGGGCATCCCGGTGACGTCACGGGCCTTCCAAGGCCAACGCTCTAGTGGAGAGGGCACAACTACCCTAGGTAAGGCTCTGCCAGGGTGCCTCTGTGGAACGTCCTCCTCCTCTCCGGTGTAAACCCCTTTGTCCTGTCTTTGCCCCCTGTTGGGGTCTCAACATCCATCTGGTGGGATCTTCAGCCCCACGGAGGTCCGAACTAATCATCTCCCCATGTGTACCTATCCAATATGGTACCTGTCCGTCGGGTATGATCCTGCACATCAACAGATACGCCCTCCATGGGCTCATAAGTCACAGGGATCATAGCAATGTCAATCACATCCAATCATCAATTTTATTAAACATGTGCATAAAACCCTTTCTACCAATTCAAGTGCTCAAAGACATAGAAATCTGCAAGGCAAGTTTGGAGGAAGTGACAGGGTGTCCTATTGGGCTAGTGTCCACTGGAAAAGGGATGTTTCCGGAAGAGATCAAATCCAATTCATGTAAATGGGTGAGGTGGATAAGGGATGTCCTGACAAGGGGTGCAATGATAGTAGGGAATTGAAGGCTTACCTGTGGGTGCCTTTGTAGAAGGCGAGCTGCTCCTGTCCTAGATGCAAATGTTTCCAAGCCCATTCATGCCTTTTATTCTTATTTCTTTATTGCTTTTTCTTTCAAGAAGCTAATCCGAGGGAGGGAGGATGGAGGGAGGAGACCCTCCATCAGGGGATGGAGGGAGGAGACCCTTTCTGACCCATACCGCTTGAACGGGCCTTGTACGGCCCTTGCAGGGCCCCCCATCCCCCTTGGTTTTGCCAGGTTATCATGCCACCATCCCCTTGCCCGGCCCCTTTGGGGCTCCTTTGGGACACTGCCCTGGCGTGGTGACCAGTGGTGGCAATGTTACCCACAAACACTTTCATGGAAATGAGAAGGCTGGCTCGTGATGAGACCCCCTTTCTCTTGGCCATGCAACCAAGAGCCACTACCCTGGCGTGGTAACCAACTGCTAGTAGTGTCATACCGCTAGGTACTCATGGACCTAATAGGCTGGCTCGTGATGAGACCCCCTATACTCTGACTAGGTCTTGTTTTATTATTTTTATGGGTCCCTCTTTTTTCTTGTTGAGAAGCTTTTTACCGCTTTCTCGGGGATCCCTGGGTGAAGCATCTTGAGGTTTTATTTTAGGCTTTTATCTCTTGCCAACTTGCTTTTACCTTCTGGTCCTTTAGCCCCTTCTTCCCACAAGGCAAGGTGCAACCCTTAAATGAATTGCCAACCCAATGCCCAGACTAATGTAATGGGGTGGTTGAGCGGGAAGTAAGATGGAAAGTGGTAAGTATGACGGGAGCGGACGATGACTTTTCAGAAATCCCCCTAGTTGCAACTCAAAACCTATGGGCACAAGCTTACTAGGGCATCCTGTCATTCCCCCCAGACATGGTCAAGTGGATAAGTATAAGATCCAAGCACCCGTTAGAAACAAAAATAATAGATGCACATATTCAAAGGTTTTGAGGATCAGAGTGACACATACCATGATACCCGGATTCATTACCTCATGGAGCAAGAGCCATCTCTGCTACGAGGTGATGGATGCTGCTGCTGCTGACAAAGTGGAGGCGCTGAAAGGAAGAAAAGATGGGCCCTCCAGGGCCATGCTCAAGTTGATCTGGCTCTCGGTACTCCATGTCTAGGATCTGTGGGCCTTGAGACATAATCTCCTTAGTTATCCCTAAAAGTGGGGGATAACATCTGGCTCCAGCTCGGGGACATATGCTCACTGTAGAGCGCATGAGAAACTTAGCATCTCTGGCATAACCTGTAACCTGCTTGATCTCAATAGCAACGATCAGTAATCATTTGGGGTGGTGATATCACCCCCAGCTCATATATATATAAAATTGAAACAAAAGCAATGATATGTACAAGTGTGAAAGCAAACTACTCTAGCATGCAATGCAATGGTATATACAATGAATGCAAATGACTACCTACTTACTTGCACTTACCTGTGAAGTCAGGTTCCCCCACCCTAGCGGGGTTTGAGGAGGTGCCCGCTGACTGGTAATGGGTGCCTTGTTCCTTCCAAAGTGGACAAGTAGTAAGATTCGTCAACTGATTTTCTTCCAACTTTGAAAGGTCCGAGCCAAAATCGAGTGCTCCCTTTGACATTAATTGGCTCTCCTTTCTTGGTATCCCACATCCATACTATATCCCCTTCCTTGTATTCTCTAATTTTGAATTTGGTTGTTTCCTGAACAACCTTGGTGTACTGTGCAAAGGGAGGGGGGTGGGATTCCGCTGTAAAGACCTCCTACTGGGAAGGCCATATCAGTATGTCACTTTCTCCCGTTTTTAGTAATTTCATGGTCCCAACTTCCTTGTCTTTATATTTGTCTAGGAGTTGCTGGTATTCTTCTTTCTTGGGCCACTGAATCTGATCAAAGTCTTCATCTGTTGTAGAAGGCATATCATCATGAGGAGACTCATGAAGACTTTTCATGATTTGTTCATGTGGTTTGTTATCTTTGATGGGATCACCGACTTCTTGCACATGGGTTTTAGTCATTTGTACATTCAGGAGATGACCTATGGTTCCATTTTTCAAAGGTATGTTCACATAAGTGAGATCCATCTCAAGAGTACCACCCAACATTGAGGCAAACTTCCTAGACAACAACATTCCCCACACATCTGGGATGTCTACTACCACTATGTCAATGTGGACTATCTTTTCAGGATATTCTTTGAGGCAAACTTCCACAAATTGAATCACCCCATGTGTGGGTATGGCTCTAGACTCAAAGCCATAGACATTTTTGTAAGGTCTTGTGACTTCTAGGCCCAATTGTAGCATGACCTTGAGAGACATCATATTAGAAGTTAGAACCGACCCCTGAATCCAACATGCAATTGTTAAGGTTCTTTTTATTCATTGTCAAGGTCATAAAGAAGGGGGGATGTTCGTCATACTGGACCCTAAAGTGATCAGCTTGTAACATAATAGGAGGGTCCATGGGTCCATTCGATTCTTTGAAGAAGTTGTCAAATCGTTCTTTAACAGATGGCACCTTAATGACTTCTCTCAGAGGGATGGTTACGTGCATTTTTGATAGTGCCCCTTCGAAATCAAAGTTCAGGTCTACCCTCTCGGTTTTGGATGTCTTAGGAAGGAGGTTTTGTTTGAGTTACTGAAGGAATGGTAGAGGTAGGTTGATTTAGCTTCTTTTGTCTATACACTTGAAATTCTTGTTTCCTCAATTTCTCTTTTGATTCATGGTCTAAGTTGTTTATCACTTCCATCCTAGCCTTCTTGGCTGCTTCCTTTATGCCCTCTCGATGCTCTTTAGGAGTGATGTTTAGGCAAATTTGGGGGCCTTCTATGACATGACCTACATTGTTCACTTGTTCATGGCCTCCATTGTTGTAAGGACACTCATGTTCCCAATGTGCTTCACTACACTGCAAACACCAAGGATTTTCATCTACGACATTTGCAGGGGCTAGGGTGTTAGGGACTTCTTGATCCTTCGGTTTATAAACTTGGTTCCCCCTTTGGAATTGCCCTTTGTATGGGACCCTTGGTGCCTGGTTCTGGGCTCTTTCTAGGTTGACAATCCTATTCATCATTTGCTCTTGGTTTTTTATCATGCCATCCATAGTCGCTTTTAATTTTGCCATGCTGGTGCAAAGGTTTGAGGTAGGCTCGGTATTGTGGACTATCTTAGGTTTAGTGTCCATTTTCCCCCTTGGGTTCGAGAAAGGCTCAATCCTGGATGAGTGGAGGTTTCCTTCAATCTTGGTAGCCAATTCTTGAGCTTCTTGGATTGTTTGGGGGTTTTTATCCTTGAGGAGATACCCTAATTGACCCGTGAAAGCTTTGGTGTAGATATAGACGAGGAAATTGTCGGTGGGACGATGGCTCACATGGATCTTCTGCAACAGAGTTTCAAACCTAGTGTGGAACTCTCGAATGGACTCATTCTCATGTTTCCAAAGAGAATTCAGCTTGGTTAGAAGCATGTTGGGGTCTTCCTTGATACTCCATCTCTTGAGAAAGGATTATTCAAGTTTGTCCATGGTTTTAATGCTGCCATCGGGAAGACTATGGTACCAACGCCTTGAAGCATCAAGGAGAGTAGCAGAGAACAATTTCATGACTAGGTCTTTGACATCATCACTAACGGGGTGAAGCTGAAAAATCGCCCAAAAATTGCTCATGTGCTTTTCGGCACTGATTGCATCAGTACCAGTAAACTTAGGCAACCACTTCTCATACTTGGGTGGCATTT
Source organism: Picea mariana (assembly GCA_032191745.1). Classification (NCBI taxonomy): domain Eukaryota; kingdom Viridiplantae; phylum Streptophyta; class Pinopsida; order Pinales; family Pinaceae; genus Picea; species Picea mariana. Next base: position 34,988 of record JASDQU010505667.1, on the reverse strand, counting down.
TCCTAGGGTAGCCTGGTATGGCTGACATGTCTAGCGGTTTGAAGAGACTGGATGACCATTGTCTTTGGTTATTGGCTGGGTTCGGTTCATTGGTCTGAGTTGCTGTGCTAGACATGGTGTTCAAGGGAAGACTTCCTCTGAAAAGTGATTTTACTACAGGAGAGTTTTGGGGAGGCTTTCTTCTGAAGGATTGAGGAGGGTTATTGTACCTCCTTGTGGTTTGTGGAGTCGCCAGATAATTTGCTTGAAATTATCAAAGAATAAGGGAAAACAACCTAAGTGGAGTCGCCAGGTAAGCTTGTAAGATAGAGACTCTTGAGGCAAGGCTTACCGAAAAGTGTCGTCTTGAGGAGAATTGACTCAGTGTTCCCCGACAACGGCGCCAAAATGTTATCGCACAATTTGTAGTTTGGAATGAAGATGGATGAATGAAGGGCAAACTGGCGAAATTGAGACTATCCTACCACTGTCACCTCAATAGGATAGCTCTTTCTGTTTAGGCTGGTAGGCCCAGGGGAGACATCCCCGGTGACCTGGGGTTTTGAGAAGGCAGAGGATTAAAAGGCTAAGTATAATATTCCCCCTCACAAGTCACCATCGATCAGAAAATCCCGGCTAATCAGCCAATAAAGATAAGTAATAACCAAGAAAGTGTACCTGCTCGAGACAAAGCAACAAGGAAACTATACATGTGCAAGATCACTTGCTGGTTAGTACTTCATATAATCAAAGACTTTCTGATAATAAGCAATTGACGAACAATATTGATGAAGTAAATCAATGTTTATACAATAGCAATGATTACAATATATCACTTCACAATAAATGCTAAGGAAACTTCACAATTATCAATGGCAATTTATCATTGGTGTAACAATACTAGAAGCAACGCCTTAGCCAATCACTCAATTGCTTTAAAAATAAATAAATGCTGCACAGTATAAGTATAACACAAGTAGATAACAACAACAATAGGGTTAGTGAATATTATTCTAAGCTAGGGTTAGAATGAGTTAATGATTGTTCAAGAATATTTGAGAGTTGTGTGTGATCAAGGTACTCAACACAAGAAGTCTTAGATCAGTGCGTTATTAGGGCAAATGGAATAAAAAATCACTGCAAAAGTTGAAGGGCCGTGATGATAGTAATAGGGCTAAAGACAAGAGGGTTAGATTGTTGAAGTGTTGCTAAGGCAAGGCCTCAACAATGAAACCCTAGGGGAGAAAGGCTCACTAAGGTGTAGAAACCCTAGGCCTTAGTGCTTTCTCCTCCTTCTTTAGCTCATTGACAAGATGAAAACGACTAGCTTGAGTAATAGTTGGTAGGGCTAAAGGCAAGAGAGTCTGAAGATGAAGTGTTGCTAAGGCAAGGCTTCATCAATCAAACCCTAGGGGAAAACGACTCACCAAGGTGTAGAAACCCTAGGCCTTGATGTGTTTTCCTCCTTCTTAGCTGAATGGCAAGGATAAAATGGCTAGGCTAGAAGAGTAGAGGTAGAGTGTTGCTATGGCAAGGCTCTATCTAACTTCAACAAATCAAAATGGCTTTTAACTTAACTTAGTAGGGACATGAAACAAGGACACCAACATGTGCTTGTCCCCTAGGATTTAATCCAACAAATTATAACAACAAAATGCAAGTAAACAATACCATAACCATTCAATAAAGAAGTGTTTTGCAGAAATTCACTTACATCCACCAAGCATTCATATAGCCGAACCCTAGTTGTAAACCTTCCACCAAGAAAATTCCAAAATAGCCAAGAAAGAGACACCTTCAACAAGTGCGCATCAATTTTCAGCCAAAAACCCTAAAGGAGGGCGCAAATTTCAGACCTCACTATGTGTGAGTGAAAGATGATGATCCAAATGAGAGTTTTGCTCTCTTACTTATACAGTACAAATGACCTTAATTAAATTTTAGGTCACCAAATGGCCGACAAGGCCAAAATACCAAATAATACTGTTTTACATTAGATGTCATAAATTAAACGCTAATCAAGCAAAAGTAAGATGTCATGCCCTTTCTAGGGTGATGTTATGTCTTCTTAGGGCATCAATGGCCTCCTGGAGCAAAACATTAGCCCTCCTTGGGCTTCTCCAAGCTGCCACATGTGCCATAACTGCCATGACTGCCTGCCAAAACGTCCACAGTGCTGGATGACGTCATGGGCATCTTGGTGACGTCATGGGCCTTCCAAGGCCAATGTTCCAGTGGAGAGGGCACAACCCCCCTAAGTAAGTCTCTGCCAGGGTGCCTCTGTGGAACGCCCTCCTTCTCTCCGGTGTAAACCCCTCTGTCTTGTCTCTGCCCCCTACTGGGGTCTCAACATCCATCTGGTGGGCTCTTCAGCCCCACGGAGGTCCGAACTAATCATCTCCCCATGTGTACCTGTCCAATATGGTACCTGTCCGTTGGGAATGATCCTGCACATCAACAGATACGCCCTCCATGGGCTCATAAGTCACAGGGATCATAGCAATGTCAATCACATCCAATCATCAATTTTATTAAACATGTGCATAAAACCCTTTCTACCAAGTCAAGTGCTCAAAGACATAGAAATCTGCAAGGCAAGTTTGGAGGAAGTGACAGGGCGTCCTATTGGGCTAGTGTCCACTGGAAAAGGGATGTTTCCGGAAGAGATCAAATCCAAGTCATGTAAATGGGTGAGGTGGATAAGGGATGTCCTGACAAGGGGTGCAGTGATAGCAGGGAAATGCAAGGCTTACCTGTGGGTGCCTTTGTAGAAGGCGAGCTGCACCTGTCCTGGATGCAAATGTTTCCAAGCCCATTCATGCCTTTTATTCTTATTTCTTTATTGCTTTTTCTTTCAAGAAGCTAATCAGGGGACACTGCTCTGGTGTGGTGACCAGTGGTGGCAATGTTACCCACAAGCACTTTCATGGAAATGAGAAGGCTGGCTCGTGATGAGACCCCATTTCTCTTGGCTATGCCACCAAGAGCCACTACCCTAGCGTGGTAACCAGCTGCTAGTAGTGTCATACCGCTAGATGCCCATGGACCTAATAGGCTGGCTCGTGATGAGACCCCCTATCCTCTGACTAGGTCTTGTTTTATTATTTTATGGGTTCCTTTGTTTCTTGCTAAGAAGCCCTTTATTGCTTTCTCGGGGATCCCTGGGAAGCATCTCGAGGTTTTATTTTTAGGCTTTTATCTTTTTCCAGCTGATTTTACCCTCTGGGCCTTTAGCCCCTTCTTCCCACAAGGTAAGATGCAACCCTTAAATAATTGGCCAACCCAATGCCCAAACCAGTGTAAAGGGATGGATGAGCGGGAAGTAAGATGGAAAGTGGTAAGTATGACGGGAGCGGACGATGACTTTTCATGAATACCCCCAGTGGCAACTCAAAACCTATGGGCACAAGCTTACTAGGGAATCTTGTCATTCCCCCCAGACATGGTCAAGTGGATAAGCATAAGATCCAAGTGTTAATGTTTTATGCCATTATTATAGTTCTTTGCATTTCAATAGATAAGAGCAACATAAGAACAAGATCATTGAGAAATACACATTCACAAGAGACACAACATTTATCCTGGGAAACCCTCTAGGGGAAGAAAACCCAGCAAAAACTTCCTTATCATAAATTGCCAATACAATG
>JASDQU010505667.1:381-13250 GCA_032191745.1 Picea mariana | reverse complement strand
AAAATGCATTAGTAATCCTTAGGGTGGTGATATCACCCCTTTTTCATATATGATATAATAAAATAAAGAGCATCTCTAATCTAGCATATGATCATGAGCATGCATATATACATAATGGAAGAATACAATATGAAAATGAGGCTACAACTATGCTAGCATGATATGCAGATGGTATATACAATGGATGCAAATGCCTACCTACATCTACTTACCCGTTGGTTGAATGCTAGGTGTAGTCAAATAACCAGTGAAACCATCCTAGCAATATCTCATAATAACTGCCTCTGTGCTTCATCATAAAGCAAAACAATTACAAGTCAAGCACAAAAATAACATGAGTTAGAACATGTATCACGTCATTGGAAATCGTAAAGTCTAGCTCATGGAGGCGGGAGGGAGGGACAAAATTATGCCAAGTCACACTTCTAGGAAAATGTTCAATCCATCTCAGAAAGGGATTGTGAAAAATCCAAGCCTCAAAAACTGCCTCAAAGAGTCTGAAGGTTGGCTACCTTGGACATCATCACACCCTGAGGTCTGGGAAGGGACTAGCAAGAATCTAGAGGATGATTGACGATTTCTTAATGGAAGGCTGAAAGATTGAGATAATAAACTTCTTCTTAAGGTATTCAACCTACCCTTGAATTCTAAAAGAAGGCTTTGCCCTAGAGAAAACTTGGGACAAGGGACATGTTTCCCAACTACATTCTTAGTGACACAATGAAGAAAGTAATTGAAGGGGGATGGAAGACCTTGTTACAAGTATCCTGCTTTAGGAAAGCAACGCCCTTACCCTTATCAAGATATGAGCACAACTGTGGTTAATAATCCTCTTCATAGAATAAATCCAAGTGCTCAAAGGAATAGTCATCAAAATCCTCAAGGTATGACCGAAGATCATCATGAAAACATAGCACCAGGTCATCCTTGGGTGCTTGGAAAATGTCTGTAACTATTTCATTTCTTTGTTGCCATATGTTAGAATTATTAGTAACCTGATATGATAGTTGTAAAGGCAACTTTTGGAAATCATCCTCAATATCGTAAATAGGGTACCCATCATAGCCAATCACATCCCATTTACGTTTCCCGACATGTATGAACTCGTCAATATTATCAACCATGTTATTTCCTTCATCATAACATGAAGGGATTAAAGTATCCAAAGGTTCCTTCAACACTTCTTTGCTTTGCAAATCACAAAATGAGGCATCATCAAAATCTTGGAAAGGGAAACAACTCACCGTATTCACTTCTTCCAGTGCAGGAACGTCGAAGATTTGGATAACTTCATCAAATGGAGGAGTAAGCATCTGTGTCTCATCTTCATGACTTCCCCTTACATCTTCAGCTTCATGATACAGATGATCTAACTCGTCCAAGGGTTCCCTTTCTTCTTCACCTTCTCAATCATAGAATAAAGTATCATCAAAAACCTGAAAAGGAAAATGACTAACCTCACCCTCTTCTTCTTGTGTAGGAGGAAAAGGATTTGGGATGGCTTCATCAGAGGGAGGAGCACACATTAATACTTTAATATCTTCATGCTCTCGCTCTTCAACTAGGTCCTCATTATCCTTGTTAGAGGCATGAGTAAATTCTTGTTCTTCCCCATGGGATTGATAACCTTCATCAAGATCCCTCTCCTCAACCTTTTGTTGATTGATGTCTTGCTCCAAACCTTTCGGGGTTTCTTTAACAGAGGTATCAAGGGAAGGTATTCTCTTGGGAATATCCGGGGTATCTTTGAGCTCACAAATCTTGACTTCTGGAACAAAGGATTGTTTTTCCTTGGATGAGGAGACATTGGCTTCGACTTTTGTGGCCATGTCATAAATTTCTTGGATTGTTCTAGGAGCTTTATCTCTGATAGGGAAACCTATTTGTCATGTAAAGGCTTTGGTGTAAAGAAAGAGAAGAAAGTTGTTTGACGGGTGATGGCTTGCTGGGATCTGTTGTATTAGCCTCTTAAATCTATCATGAAATTCCCTAACAGTTTCATTCTCATTATTCTTTATGTGATTAAGTTTGTTTAGAAAAACCAAAGGATCCCATCTCTTGAGGCAAACCTCTTGTAATTGATCCATGGATGTAATACTAGCATCAGGGAGGCCATCATACCATCTCCTGGCATTATCATGAAGAGTAGCAGAGAAAAGTTTCATTGCTAGGTCTTCAGTGTCATCATTGAAAGGGCAGAGTTGAAAGAAAGCATAAAAGTTACGCATATGGTTCTTAGCATTCTCTTCATCACTACCAGTAAATTTAGGGATCCATTTTACATATCTTGGAGTGAGGCTAGCCTAGTATTTACCCATATCCAAGGGTTTAAAATTACCCGGTCCCATTGAGAAGCCATGGTTGGCTTTGTCATTAGTGGAGTTGCCAGATAATCCTTCTAGGGATCATCAAAGGGAAAAGAGGGAATCACCCTCAGTGGAGTCGCCAAGTAAGCTTTGTGAAGAAAAGGCTTATTGAAAAAGTGTCGTTGAGGAATATTGACTTAGTGTTCCCCGACAACGGCGCCAAAATGTTATCACAAAATCTGTACTTATTCAAATCCCAAGGTAAGTAAATGCAAGATTGGTGTAACAGGGGGTGACATATCACTGTCACCTTAATAGGAAACCCCTTTTTGTTTAGGAGTATATCAAAGTTACCCCAAGGGAGATGTCCCCGGTGACCTAAAGGGCTGATAAAACTAAGGCAAGGATGCAAGAAAATCCTCTTCTCATTGGTCATTCAAGTCAAAAGGTTCTTAAGGTCTTTAAGAGATGAAGCAACGGTGAAAAATGGAGTGTACTTGCCCAGAACAAGACAACAAAGAAAATATGGCAGCTTTCAAGTACAAAAATATGATGTTAGTGCGCTTCTTAAGACCATGAACCTTCAAAAGATAGGCTAGCTGATATAAAGTTGCAGCAATGTAATAGTGTACGACAACAATACGTATTTTGTAACAGTCGTAAAAAATATGCCTTGAAATTGCTTGAAAAAGACAAGAAAATGTAGCTTTAACTAGGTAGAATGATAATTAATTGTCGCAAGCAAATTTGGCAATGCCTAGCTAGCATTAAATATCACTTTTGCAGAGAATTTGCTGCAGTTAGATGGCTGTAGCAATCTTTTGTAACAACAAATTCTAGTGCTCAAAATTGCAAGGAAACACAATGTAAACTTAGCATTTATCTAGTAGATTGATTGGCAATTGTCACAAACAATTTCTGAGTGATCTAGGTGCAAGTTATGTAGGTGAATGCCGCAAATTAGCTTGAATTAGTATGGTTGTAGTGAAATATCCCTGATACTGCTGATCAAGATATCTACTATGGATCTAGTATTCTGTCTCACAGATCTGATACACTGGGGGTTTCTGGATGCGTTTTATCTTCAGATTTGATACTCTGGGGGTTTCTGGATGCGTTTTAGTTATGTTCTTGAGATGTTTCGTGGTTGTTGCATGTGCATGTTATATGTTATGGTTTAAACAGTATATATATGATGCATGCGGAAATAAGGAACATCAACCACCCAATAATATGTATTATGAGATTCAAGCATGGAAATACAATGAAATACTGGAAATATAAAAGATAGTCTTCAGTTAGATCTCATGGATCGTCACTGGAATACAAGCAAATAACATAAAATACTCGTGATCAGAAGATGAAGGCAGATCTAATGCATGCACAGATAGATCGGCAAAAACGACGGTTCTAGAGAAGCACGGTAACCGCTACAAACTGGAAAACTCATCCGAAAGGTTATACCCGTCAGAATGAGCTGGAAACTGCCCCAATAGAAGCGCCCTGGCCTCTATATTGATACTGGTGACTGGCGGATGACAGTTCTGGCCTCTGATGCTCCGGATCTCGTCCCCTGGGGGTCTACGCACCTCTTGGGCTCTCTCGATGCACCCCAAATGATTCCACCAATGGAATTGACTGCTATAGGACTCAAAAAATGTTCGCCTTGCCAAATGCGGAACTGGGTCAGAAGGGTTTCCCCAGATCTGCTTTGATGCTTCGTCTATAACCCTAACTGTCCTTCCAAAAGAGCCGCTGCGCCCTAAATGGCTGAATGATGCACTCTGAAGGATTCCACCCTCCGAATCTGATGGAGAGTGGCTCAATCTATGCGCCCTGGCTGGATCTCAATTGGGTCGGAAGGAAACTGCAATCCGAGCTCTGATCTCATGCAACTTTACAAACCCTTTATTTGACTTGCGCCCCCACTCACTGAGCTGCGCAACACTGATAATTGGATACTCCTGAATAACACGGTGAAATACCCGGATGGTATCTCCGATGGGCTATGGTGTGTCTCTCAACACCGAAACCTATCAATGGTGGTGGTTTCCTCTAGAAATCCACAAAACAGTAGAAGTCGAATCTCTTCCTCCTCTGGGAACTCTCAACATCAAATCATAACAATGCATAATGAGGAATTAGGTCGAATTCCTCCCTTTATACTCTTCCCGATCTAATTCACCATTGACCTCACTTAAGCTAGGCGCTTTTCCTCCTAAGGTGAATAATTAATTAAGTCCCCCTTTAGCACCTTTTCGATCTAATTCTTCGTTGACTTAGGCTTAAGTGACTTTTCCTATGCTTTTTGGCTTAATTCATCATTTAGCCACCAAATCACCCTTATTTCTCCGTTTGTTCCTTGTTTGTGCCTGACAATAGTCTACGGGAACACATAGACTACTAAGTCACTCCCTATTGGCCTACTCTTGGGAACGGGACATCAAAGTCCTCCCTTCCCGAGATTGCTTGTCCTCAAGCAACATCAATCCTAGGTGCTGCAAAATATGCTCTCCCTCCCATGTGGCATCCTCCACTAGAAGACCCCTTCATCTAACGAAGCACTCCCTGATGACCCTGCTCCTCAACCTGCGCTCTCTCTGCTCTAGTACCTCCTCCGACACTAGCTCCAACTGGCCCTCCTCATTCAAGGGTGGCAACTCCTATGAAATGCTAATTTGTTGTCCTACGGTCTTTTTAGGCAAGAGATGTGAAAGACATTATGCATCTTGCTACCCTTCGGTAGCTCTAGCTCGTATGCCACCTCGCCTATCTTCCTGATGACTCTGTATGGCCCATAAAACTTCGGCTTCAACTTCTCTACTTCGCTCCTCTTCAAGGAGGACTGTCTGTATGGCTGTAATTGAAGAAAAACCAAATCCCCTACCTCAAATTTGCGCTTGACTCTCTGCCGGTCTGCATAGATCTTCTGCTGGTTCTGAGTCATCTGCAAGTTCTCCCTCATTGCCTGCAGAATCCTCTGACTCTCCTCAACCCAATCTTTGGCCCCTAGGACCCTGCTGTCTCCAAACACAATCTCCACAAAGGAGGGTGCATCGTATCCATACAATGCCCTAAACGGTGACATCTTGATAGACATATGGTAAGTTGTGTTGTAGCAATACTCACCCATGTGTAACCATCTCACCCATGTGCGCTGCTGCCCCCCCACATAGTTCCTCAAATACCCCTCCACCCATTTGTTGACAATCTCTGTCTGTCCATCTATCTGTGGGTGGTAGCTAGTACTCGTAGCTAGCTCTGTGCCTGTCAACCTGAAAAGCTCCTGCCAAAACGCGCTAATGAAGTGCCCATCTCTATCACTGACTATCTACCTGGGTAAACCATGCAACCAGAATACCTCCCTAAAAAACAACTTTGCTACCTGTATGGCCTTGTAGTCCGTGGGTATGGCAAAGAAATGTGCAAATTTGGTCAGCCTGTCGACCACCACAAATATACAGTCCCTGCCCTGCACTCGAGGAAGGCCTGTAATGAAATCCATAGAAATGCTCTCCCATTTCTGCTCTGGAATGGTTAGAGGCTGTAGCAACCCTGCGGGGTGTGTCTGCTCGGACTTGTTCTGCTAACAAGTCGTGCACTCCCTGATGTGTTTCAGCACATCATCCTTGAGACCCTTCCATGAAATTCTCTCCCTGATCTGCCTATACGTTTTGAAGTACCCCTGATGCCCTGCTGTAGGCGAATCATGACACACCTTCAGAATTTTCCCCTTTAGGGTAGATTCTGGAACCAAGTAGATCCAGTCTTTGTAGAAAATGACATCATCCAGAACCCGGTATCTATCATCAACCACCTGTCCATCCATCACCTCACAAGCGAATTTGTTTTTGGAGTACTCCACCAACAAATGAGCTTTCCAATCTGTACAAACTTTCATCATCGAGCACCCTACTGGTCTCCTGGACAAGGCATCTGCTACGATATTCCTTTTTCCCTTGACATACTCAATGTCAAAGTCAAAGGCTTGGATCTTTGAGACCCACTTCTGCTGTCTCTCACTGAGGTCTTTCTAATCTAAGAAATACTTGAGACTGTTATGATCAATCTTCACTACAAATCTGCTGCCAACTAGATACTGCTTGAATTTGGTTAAGGCATGCATGATCGCTAGCATTTCTTTGTCGTAAATAGGATAGAGTCTCTCCGATTCATTGAGATTTCTGCTCTCAAACACAATGGGGTGGCCCCCCTGCATCAAAACTGCTCCAATCCCCACCCATGTTGCGTCTCACTCTAAGACAAACAACTGCGAGAAGTCTGGAAGGGCTAGAACAGTGCATGTGCTCATAGCCTCCTTCATTTTATCAAATTTCTGTTGTGACTCCTCTGTCCAATGAAAAACACCCTTCTTGGTCAAGTCTGTGAGTGGTGCTCCCATCTGTGAAAAGCCCTTGACGAACCGCCTATAGTAACTGCATAACCCAAAGAACCCCTTCAACTCTGTAAGGTTCTTGGGTGTTGGCCAATCCAAAATGGCCCTGATCTTCTCCTGATGAACCTGTACTCCCTTCTCATTGATGATATGTCCCAAGTACAGTAGTTCTCTCATGCTAAACTCACATTTGGATTCCTTGGCATATAATCACTGTGCCTGCATAATGGTCAAGACCTCCTCCAAATGTGCCAAATGTTCATCCCACGTCCTACTGTATATCAATATATCATCGAAGAATACCAGAAGGTACTTCTTCAACTGTCCCCTAAAGATGNCCCCCCCACATAGTTCCTCAAATACCCCTCCACCCATTTGTTGACGATCTCTGTCTGTCCATCTATCTGTGGGTGGTAGCTGGTACTCGTAGCTAGCTCTGTGCCTGTCAACTTGAAAAGCTCCTGCCAAAACGCGCTAATGAAGCGCCCATCTCTATCATTGACTATCTGCCTGGGTAAACCATGCAACCATAATACCTCCCTAAAAACAACTTTGCTACATGTATGGCCTTGTAGTCCGTGGGTATGGTAAACAAATGTGCAAATTTGGTCAGCCTGTCGACCACCATAAATATACAGTCCCTACCCTGCACTCGAGGAAGGCCTGTAATGAAATCCATAGAAATGCTCTCCCATTTCTGCTCTGGAATGGTTAGAGGCTGTAGCAACCCTGCGGGGTGTGTCTGCTCGGATTTGTTCTGTTGACAAGTCGTGCACTCCTTGATGTGTTTCAACACATCATCCTTGAGACCCTTCCATGAAATTCTCTCCCTGATCTGCCTATATGTTTTGAAGAACCCCTGATGCCCTGCTGTAGGCGAACCATGACACACCTTCAGAATTTTCCCCTTTAGGGTAGATTCTGGAACCAAGTAGATCCGGTTCTTGTAGAAAATGACATCATCCAGAACCCGGTATCTATCATCAGCCACCTGTCCATCCATCACCTCACAAGCAAATTTGTTTTTGGAGTACTCCACCAACAAATGAGCTTTCCAATCTGTACAAACGTCTATCATCGAGCACCCTATTGGTCTCCTGGGCAGGGCATCTGCTATGATATTCCTTTTTCCCTTGACATACTCAATGTCAAAGTCAAAGGCTTGGATCTTTGAGACCCACTTCTGCTGTCTCTCACTGAGGTCTTTCTGATCTAAGAAATACTTGAGACTGTTATGATCAGTCTTCACTACAAATCTGTTGCCAACTAGATACTGCCTGAATTTGGTTAAGGTATGCATGATCGCTAGCATTTCCTTGTCGTAAATAGGATAGAGTCTCTCCGATTCATTGAGATTTCTGCTCTCAAACACAATGGGGTGGCCCCCTTGCATCAAAACTGCTCCAATCCCCACCCCTGTTGCGTTGCACTCTAAGACAAACGACTGCGAGAAGTTTGGAAGGGCTAGAACAGTGCATGTGCTCATAACCTCCTTCATTTTATCAAATTTCTGTTGTGACTCCTCTGTCCAATGAAAAACACCCTTCTTGGTCAAGTCTGTGAGTGGTGCTCCCATCTGTGAAAAGCCCTTGACGAACCGCCTGTAGTAACTGCATAACCCAAAGAATCCCTTCAACTCTGTAAGGTTCTTGGGTGTTGGCCAATCCAAAATGGCCCTGATCTTCTCCTGATGAACCTGTACTCCCTTCTCATTGATGATATGCCCCAAGTACAGTAGTTCTCTCATGCCAAACTCACATTTGGATTCCTTGGCATATAATGACTGTGCCTGCATAATGCTCAAGACCTCCTCCAAATGTGCCAAATGTTCATCCCACGTCCTACTGTATATCAATATATCATCGAAGAATACCAGAAGGTACTTCCTCAACTGTCCCCTAAAGATGTGGTTCATGTAAGACTGGAAAGTGGCCGGTGCGTTGGTCAATCCAAACAGCATGACCAAGAACTCAAAGTGTCCGAAATGGCATCGTAATGCTGTCTTCTCAATGTCCTGCTCCCTGATGCTGATCTGATGGTATCCTGACCGTAGATCAATCTTAGTGAAGAAAACTGCCCCATGTAACTCGTCCATCAACTCATCTATGCGCGGAATGGGGTACCGATTCTTGATTGTTTTCTTGTTGAGCGCTCTATAATCGATGCACATCCGTAACGTGCCATCCTTCTTCAGTACCAGAACGACTGAAGATGCAAAAGGACTCATGCTGGGCTTGATGTGCTCCATCGCAAGCAATTCTTTGATTTCTTTCTTGATCTCATCCTTGAATTTCTTGGGGTGCCTATAGGGCGCTGTGATCACTGGTGTAGCCCCTACCTCTAACTCAATTGTGTGCTCAAATCCCCTGTCGGGTGGTCTCCCTGGTGATATCGGCCCAAATACTAGCTCATACTGACTCAGAAGCTCTCTGATCTGTGGATGGTAATGCTCCCTACCCTCTAAATCCTTTCGCGTGGTGATTAAACACTCTGTTGCGTAGGCCACATCACTGTGACGAAAGATCCGCTCCATCCTCTTTGCCGATATTGCTCGAGGTGCCCCTGTAGACATGCCTCTCAACACAACTCTCGATCCACTGATGTCTCTGAAGCTCATGGTCAACGTCTGATAGTTGAACCCAATCTCCCCCAATGAATATAACCACTGTACCCCCAACACGGCATCAGTATCTGATAGGTCAACTACATAGAAGGTATCTGTCATGGTGTAGTTGCTTAGTTTGACCTCTAGGTCTGGGATCATGTCCAAACATGTCATTGTGTATCCTCAAACTCCTTAGTGCGTAACCCCCTCCTGGCTACTAAGGATGCGTCTATGAAATTGTGGGTGGCCCCACCATCAACTAAAGCAGTCATGCGCTGCCCCTGTACAAGGCCCTTGAGCCTGAGAGTGTTGTACCTGGGTACTCCTGAAAGGGTGGCTATGGTTCCCTCTTTCACCTCTCTACGAGGTTTTGTCTACTCCTTGGGCTGTGCCCCTGCCGGTATCCGAGGTTTCTTCGGCTGCTACTCTGGCTCTTGAGTGGTCTCATCCTTTTAATCACTGTTTGCCCGTGCCCCGATATCCTCGTCCTCCTCCTCACTGCCTGATTCCACTTCAATGTAGTGGATCTGTCCCTTTCCCATGCATCTATGCCCTGGGACCCAAGGGTATTTGCAAGAGAAGCAAAGCTTCTTCCTCATCAACTCCCATCTCGTGTCATCATCCAGCTTGGGCTTACCCTTCCATTCCCTTTGAGGATTCCTCTAATCCTTATCTCTCTGTGGTACAAAGGGTTTAGTTTTCGGCACAGAGTCTGCCAAATCTCTAGTGCGTAGGATGGCATCCTGCAAGGTGTGAGGTCAGTATGCCTTCACCCATCCTCTCAAGGGTTTTGTGAGCCCTTCTGTGAATAACATGATCAGCCGGGGCTCGGATATATCTGTCACTGCCACTGCTACCTGTTGAAACTTTGAGATGAATGCCTCTGCTGTGCCAGTTTGTCTCAACTGGGCTAGATCTCTGAAATGGATCTCTGGATCCCTCTGGTCAAATCTGTCCATGAGTCTCTCTGTGAACTCTCTGTAGGAGGTGATGCGACTGTGGCTCAATGTCACCAATCCATGATACCACCACTCGTGTGCCTCACCCTCCAAGTGTAAGGTAGCGAAATTGATGGCCTCTGTCTCGGTCATTTGGTTGAGCTTGTTTTAGGTGTCTAGCTTCTGTACCCAATCTCTGGCGGTGCATTTGGACGATCCGTCGAAAGAAGGTATGGTGAGTTTACCAACTTTACGGATGAAATCAATGTTATGCCTCTGCTGCTGCTGCGACCCTCCTCTCTGTGGCTCTTTGGGGTGGTTCCTGAGTCTGAGTCCACAATACTCGACTAGGGTCATGTCTTGATGGAAGTCACGACCCATCGCTGCATACTCCCGCCGATACTCTGCAATGTCCTCTGCATGAGTGGGCGGTCTCTGTGCTGCTACTGGGGGAGCCCTCTGGAAATTGGGAAACAAAGGTTGGGGAATCCTACTCGCAGAGGTGTAGGTGCGAGTGGGCGACTGGGGTCTACTACCTGCCCCTGAGTTCCCCTGTGCTGCATGTGGGGCTTGAGTGCCCGGGATGCCCACCATAGCCAATCTATCAGCCACCTGTGCCAAGGACTGAGACATGGTCTGCTGATTAGCTAACACATCATTGATAACCTGCATGAAGGCTGCCTCTGGTTCCATGGGGGCCTTACCACTGCCCTCTAGTCGCTCATATCTGTCTCCTAGCATCCTCTCTACCTCGCGCTCAGCCTCACTCTCTGCTCTTCTCTCTGCTTCTCTGTGTGCCTCTTCTTCTTCCTCTGAACTAGGAGGGAAAGGAGGAAAGTCAGGCCTAGGCCTTCTTTTCTTGCGCCTGTTGTAAGTGATATATTCATCACCTCCGTGCTCACGGCCATCTGGGTCTTCTACTGTACTCATCGTCTTTAGTCACAGGCTGGCAGGACTAAAGCTCTGATACCATTGAAATATCCCTGATCCTGCTGATCAGGATATCTACTACGGATCTAGTATTCTGTCTCACAGATCTGATACACTAGGGGTTTCTGGATGTGTTTTATCTTCAGATCTAATACTCTGGGGGTTTCTGGATGCGTTTTAGTTATGTGCTTGAGATGTTTTGTGGTTGTTGCATGTGCATGTTATATATTATGGTTTAAACAATATATATATGATGCATGCAGAAATAAGGAACATCAACCGCCCAATAATATGTATTATGAGATTCAAGCTTGGAAATACAATGAAATACTGGAAATATAGAAGATAGTCTTCAGTTAGATCTCATAGATCGTCACTGGAATACAAGCAAATAACATAAAATACCCGTGATCAGAAGATGAAGGCAGATCTGATGCATGCACGGATAGATCGACAAAAACGACGGTTCCAGAGAAGCACGGTAACCGCTACAAACTGGAAAACTCGTCTGGAAGGTTATACCTGTAGGAATGAGCTGGAAACTGCCCCAATAGAAGCGCCCTGGCCTCTAGAATGATACTGGTGACTGTCGGATGACAGATCTGGCCTCTGATGCTCCGGATCGCGTCCCCTGGGGGTCTGCGCATCTACTGGGCTCTCTGGATGCGCCCCAAATGATTCCATCAACGGAATTGGCTGCTATAGGACTCAAAATGCTCGCCTCGCCAAATGCGGAACTGGGTTGGAAGGGTTTCCCCGGATCTGCTCTGATGCTCTGTTTATAACCCCAACTGTCCTTCCAAAAGAGCTGTGCCCTAAGTGGCTGAATGATGCGCTCTGGAGGATTCCACCATCCGAATCTGATGGAGAGTGGCTCAATCTATGCGCCCTGGCTGGATCTCAACTGGGTCGGAAGGAAACTGCAATCCGAGCTTTGATCTCGTGCAGCTACACAAACCCTCTCTCTGACTTGTGCCCCCACTAGCTGAGCTGCGGAACACTGATAATTGGATACTCTTGAATAGCACGGTAAAATACCTGGATGGTATCTCCGATGGGCTAGGGTGTGTCTCTCAACATTGAAACCTAACAATGGTGGTGGTTTCCTCTAGAAATCCACAAAACAGTAGAAGTCGAATCTCTTCCTCCTTTGGGAACTCTCAACATCAAATCATAACACTGCATAATGAAGAATTAGGTCAAATTCCTCCCTTTATACTCTTTCCGATCTAATTCACCATTGACCTCACTTAAGCTAGGCGCTTTTCCTCCTAAGGTGTGTTATCGCACGGTTTGTAGCTAGGAGAAAAGGCTATAAGATAGAAGGCTAAATTGGCGTAACATGAACCAATCCCACCCAATGTCACCACAATGGGATGGTTCTTTCTCTTTAGGGAGGTTAGGCCCAGGGGAGACGTCCCCGTTGACTTGGGGTTTTGAGGAGGCAAAGGATTGCAGGATAAAATAGTTGTTTCCCCCCTCACAAGTCACCACCAAATAGATAGTCCGGCTTTATAGCCAATAAAGATAACTGAAAGCAGTAACCAAGTAGAATCCCTGTCTGAGAACAAAGCAACAATAAACTTATATATGCAGGCTTGGTTAGTACTTCATATATATATATCAACGACTATCTGGTATTCAATATAAGCAATTTGAAAGTAAATATTGACGAAGTCAATGTTTATAAAATA
>JASDQU010505666.1:63915-89652 GCA_032191745.1 Picea mariana | reverse complement strand
TGTTTTCCGCTGTGTAATTGAATTACTGTTGCATGCTATGGTTTGTTAATGGTAACAGTAACTTAAATATATATTTTACTCTGTGAATTAAGTGTGTTTAATTCTGGTTAAATGCATTGTTTTTAAATCCATGTAATGAATGGTAAGCTGAGAGGTTTGCGTGAACCTGGGTAGTCCATGTAATGAATGGTAAGCTGAGAGGTTTGCGTGAACCTGGGTAGTGAAAGGGTACACTACATCTGCCCTGTGTTTCTATTGAGTGAATCATTGTAAGCGAATTCTGCCTGTGGAAGAATGTGATCCCATTGACTGTGGTGTTCGGTCACTAAGCTCCTCAACAAATCTCCCAAGCTCCTATTTACGACCTCTGTCTGTCCATCCATCTGAGGATGATACACTAAGATAAAAGACAAGTTTGTCCCCGGCTTCTTCCATAAGGTCCTCCAAAAATGTTCCACAAAATTGGTATCTCGATCAAAAATGATACTCTTTGGCAAACCGTGAAGTCTGACAACTTCCTTGAAAAACAGGTTCGCAATATGAGTTGTGCCACTGGTTTTCTGGCATGGTATGAAATGTGCCATCTTTGAAAATCTGTCGACTACCACAAAGATCAAATCACATCCTCTTTGTGTCCTTGGCAGCCCCAATATTAAATCCATGCTCACTGCATCCCATGGCCTTTCAGGAATGGGTAACAGTTGGTATAACCATGTGTTCTGCCTTTTTCCCTTCGTGTGCTGACAAATTATTCACCTATCCACAAATTTCTTCACATTCGTCTTCATCCCTGGCCAAAAATATGATTCATTCAACTTTGAGAACGTTTTATCATGACCGAAGTGTCCGACTAATCCTCCGCTATGTTTTTCCTTCAGTAAATTCTCCCTCATGGAGCATTTCAAAATACATAGTTGATTCGCCCTGAACAAGAATCCATCCTGGATCATGTATTCAGTCCATTGGCTTCTATCTCTGAGGATTGGATTCTCATATGCCTCATATGCCTCCTTGAAGTCTAGATCATCCCTGTACATTTCTTTGAGGTTATCAAAACCCAAAGTCTTGACTCTGAATTCCTGCATAAGCAAACATTTCCTGCTCAAAGAATCAACAAATTTGTTAGCAGTTCCAGAAATATGCTTAGTCACAAAAGTAAAATTTTGCATGTATTCAACCCATTTAGCATGATTTTAGTTCAACTTCTCTTGTCGAGTCACGAATTGTAAAGCATGATTATCGCTGTACAAAACTAACTCCTTGGGAACCAAATGGTGTCTCCATTTCTTCAACGCTTGTATGACTGCATAGAATTCTTTGTCATACGTAGAGTACTTAATATTTGCTTCATTCAGTTTTTCACTGAAGTACGCGATCGACCTATCATCTTGGCTCAATAACGCTCCAATTGCAAATCCAGTCACATCACACCTGACCTGGAATGTCTTGCTGAAATCTGGCAAAACCAAAATTGGTTGCTCAATGATCTTCTTCTTCAACAACTTGAAACTCTTCTTTGCTTCCTCCATCCAGTGAAAAGATTTATGTTTTTTCTTCACCGTATCCATCATCAGCGCGCTAATTCCACTGAAGTTTCAGATGAATTTCTTGTATAAGCTAGCCAAACCATTAAATCTTCGTATTTCAAATACACTCTTCGGCAATGGCCAATCCTTAATTGACTTTATCTTTTCTGGATCCATTTTCAGTTCATTTGCAGAGATAAAAAAACCCAAGTAAATGATTTATGTCCTCATAAATGACGATTTCTTCATATTGATCAGCAATTTCTCTTGCTGTAATCTCCTCATTATTGCAACTAAGTGCTTTGCTTCAGTTTTGCTGAAAATTAATATATCATCAAGATATACAATGATGAATTTCCCTATGAAATCCTTCAGGACTTTGTTCATCAACCTCATGAAAGTACTGGGCACATTCGTTAAGACAAATGGAATGACAAGCCATTCATACAAAACCTTATTTGTCTTGAATGTTGTCTTCCATTCATCACATTCTCTCATTCTAATTTGATGATATCCACTTTTCAAATCAATCTTTGAAAAAAATCTTGCTCCACTCAAGGAATCCATCAAGTCGTCCATCCTTGGCAATGGAAACCTGTATCTGATGGTAATCTTATTGATTTCCCTTGAGTCTGTACACATTCTCCAGCTTCCATCTTTCTTTGGGTTGAGCACTATCGGAACAGCGCATGGACTCAAGCTTTCTCGAATCAATCCTTTGTCCGTTAATTCCTGGACCTATCTCTTAACTTCTTCATTTCCCTGTGGCGTCAACCGATATGCTGCTTTGTTTGACAAACTGGATCCAGGTATAAGATTGATATGATGACTTATACTCCTGATAGGCAACAACGAACAAGGTAGTTCATCCACTACTATATCAGCAAACTCTTCCAGTAACTCCTGGATTTCTTTTGGTAAATCATCTATTCTCGTACTGGTCAAAACAATTTTGGGCTTCCTAACCACAATAAATTGTGTGTCTTCCTTCTTCTTAACCTCATTAAGAAGTTCCTTCCCACTCATGAGAAGTACAATGTTGCTCATTTATGTTTTCACTTCTTTATCCTTAATTGGCAGCAACATGTGAGTCCTACCATTTTTCTCTAGGGTGTACGTGTTCTTTCTCCCATAATGAACCATGTTTTATTCATATTTCCATGGTCTACCCAGCAATAGATGGCAAACATCCATGGGAATGATATCAAATAATATTTCATCTTTATATCCTCCTATTTTAAATTCAACTAAACATTGCTTAGTGACGTTTACCTGATGTCCTTTTTGTAGCCACGAAACTCTGTATGGGCTCGGATGTGCAACAGTCTCCAACTCCATATTTTCTGCCATCTCTGTAGATATGAGATTGTCTATGCTACCGGTGTCCACTATGACCTTGCATACCCTGTCTTTGGTTTTGCAAGTAGTCTGAAACAGATTGTTTCTTTGGGCTGGGTTCTCTGCCTCCTTCTCTGGCTTCAAGAGAACTTTCCTCATCATTAAGGATCTTCCGCCCTCAGCATCTTCCACCTCAACATTCCATCCTTGAGCTTTGGCAAGGTGAGTTTCACCACCATCTTTCTTCCTATCTGGACACTCATAAGATTTATGTCTGATTTTTTCACAAACAAAGCATTTCACTTCACCTCCTCTGACTCTTCCTCTTCCTCTGGCTCGAGGAAAAGTATTTCTATCAGCATACTACTTTCCCTGTGAGCTTCCTCCTCTCTCAAGTTGAGGTTGAGGTTTCTTCCCCTCTTCTTTAGGTTTCTGAGTTCTATCTTGGGCAATTTTTTTGCCTCTGGCTTGACTTCTACCTCGGTCTCTTTGACCTTGCTTTCGACTCAACTTCTCTTCAGCTTCCAGATCTATCTAATAAGCATCTTCCACATTTCAAATGGTCATCATGCTCATCTCATCTTGAATGTCATATCGCAGACCATTCATGTACCTCACAACTTTTTCATCATCGCTTTCCCGATGACCTGCTCTGATGTTTATCCTGTAGAATTCTTTAGTGTATTCTTTTGCTAACATCAACTTCTGTCTCAAATTCTGCATCCTCTGAAATAGAGTGATTTGATAATCCCTGGGTATAAATTCGGCTTTCATTTTTGCAACCATTCTATCTCAGATTTTGATTTTTTGCTTTCCCTTGCAGCGTTTGTCAGCCTGCAGTTCATCCCACCACAGCGCTACATGCCCTTTAAGTCTGGTAATGACATGTTTTACTTTCTTGTCTTCCTCGACAACCTCATAGTCAAAGTATTTGTCTAGAGATCTAATCTAGTCTAGAAGTTCTTCAACATCCAAGTTGCCTTCGTACACTGGAATGTCCATTTTTTCCCTAGCACCTGTCCTTGCAATAGCCCTGAATAGGCGTTCTTCTGCGGCATCTTCGACTGCAACTTCTTCTACTTTGTTTCCAGCTTCATTTTCACTTTCAACCTTGCTGATATCCCTAGTGTCGACTGTGTGCCTTTGTGTTGTCTCCATAGCATCAAGCCTGACACGTAACTCACGCATTTCTCTTTTCACTGCTGGAACAGGCATTTGCCTGTCTCTTCTTCTCAGTGGCATGGTTGTAAAATTTTCCTCTTTTCTCTCTCCTACAGAAAGAAAAGAATTTGTTCTGAGCTCTGATACCACAACTAACACAGACCCCTGACCCTCTGGCCGTGATCCGCACAGGATCGTTCTAAATTCTCCTCAAGCCGAAGCGGCTCCCTCGGATCCCTATTGGAACCTCATGAATATGATCCATAGGTCCTTCATGAAAACCTGCCCTACACGACTTAACACCAAGCACGGGCCTTACATCTCCATGCGACCACAACCGGGCCTTAGCACAAGCGCCTTTCAAAACTAATGAGTTCGTGAGTCGATGACCCTCGACTCCTCTTTCTCCAAACCTTCGATACCTGAGATGCGATACGGGTATGGCTCCCTCCCCACTAGCGCCTGCTACATATAACCGTAGGCTAGGCTAGACACTAGCACTATTCACAACTCGCAACTTCGCAAGTTGGAGTGTTGAGCCCTTTTTCTCCTCTGAGAATCTTCGATACATGATAAGTCAACAATGGGTTGACTCCTTCCTAGGCGACGTGTGTCCACCACCTGTCACCCACTTCCACCTTTCTCTGGGCACTTGTTGCTATGCCACCTGTCAACCACGCGGCCCCCACCTAACGGATGTGCTACATGTTCATACGATCCCTCGACGCTCGACACTTCGCGACTTCATAGTCAAAAATAAATTCTTTCAACCCCTGAACCCCTGATACGCGATACCCCGCGAAGGTTATGATCCAACGATTCTCTCGTGACTTGGATCCAACAGTCTGGATCTCCTTCCCTGCTCCTCGCAACTCGGGACTTCGCGAAACCAATAATTTGGTCTACCCTCCAAACTCACGAACCCCAAATTCATGAAATGATCCAATGATGTGGGTTGAAACGAGATCAACAACTCATATTGACTTTCGAATCCTGGGTGATGGGTTTCACCGGCCTCTAACCACCTTGCAACTCTACATAATCTAAGGACTCTCGCAACTTCGACACTTCTTTCACGAAGGCCTCTCACCGTCCATACAACTCTTTTCCTGGGGTGCTTATAAGCGCTTAAATCCCTCGCAAATTGGTGCTATCCTAGGGCTCTCTGCATTTCGACACTTCTCCATGAAGAAATTTTACCATTCATTCACTCTTCTCAAGGATCTCAGGCCAAAATGACTTGACGTTTTTCCACTTGAACTTGACCTCTACGAGACGATTTCAATCTCCACCTCCCTTTGAACACTTCAAAGGTGCTATCCCTCCTGAGCTCTCTCTTGCAGATTCAAGCCTCCAAAAGGAATCCTACTCGCACTCCTTGTGACAAACTTTCAATTAACCTCTTGTTATCTGAGTCTTCGACCCTGTGCACTCTTTGCAACAATGGTCCTTCAACCTTCACCTTTGTTGATAAATCCAAAGATTTCAACCAGCCTATGCACACCTTGCATGAATATGTGCTTCACCTACACTTCTACTAGTCTGAGATCAACGATATCTCTCATGAGCTTTCTGAGATAAACTCAGATCCTCGTCAACGCACACCTTGCGGATGTTCATTGCACTCCTTGCAGGAATTCTCAAGAAGAGAAACAATTGAAACTCATTCTTCTTCTCTCTCAGACTTCATACATTCAACATGAAATCATACACACAACATAGCATTCAAACCAATGTGTAGCAGAGAAAAAACAACAACTATGGACATACCATTTAAATAATGTAAACAGTAAGCATCATAACACCATGAAAATTGAGTCAAAGCTTTATATATTAACTCAAGTGTTCCTGTACATGGGTTCTTCTCTACAGCTCTATAGCTTATCAAATATGAATGATGATAGTGTTCTTCTTACCATGATACAAGGGTGAGGGTGTCTATATCCGTTTTCCCTCCTACGCTTCTAAACTATCTAATCTAACATTCATATCTACCTACTTTACATTAACAGACTTAAATGCCTATTACATTTGGCAGATGAGAGTAATTTCTCCAGATCTATTCATATATCCAAGACATAAATGTAAGTATGCTTCTCCTAGCTATTACATTAATGCTTCAATTTTCAAAATTCAAAACATTTTCATAAAAACGTGCCCTTTTTTCATCTGCACGTCTAGTTGTTCCTTTGGCTAGGTGCATGCTTTGGCTTTGTATGATGCTCCTGCATCATAAGAAACTCAAGCACCCTCTCTCCACCTATCACATCTCCCTTCCCGATACCTCCTCTCACCTCTCAAAACCTGTCCCACACACATTCCACTCTCCCTTACACGTCACCTCCTCCTCGCCTATCACACCTCCCTCATTCCTCTGCCACCTTTGCCTTTCCCTTGCCACTACAACCTCATCCCAGCCTCCACTCCCCCAATCGTTTCCTTCCACATGGTCATTGCTCACTCATTGGGCCATGCAAGTTTTCACCAACCACCTGTCTCCACATCACCCCTGGGCATACGCTATCATACTACCACCTGCAAAGCTCGCATTGGTCACAGAAAAATACCATTCCTGGCCTCGAGGCGTCAGTATGGACTCACAGAAATCATTGGCACTGTCTGAGAACAATTATGGGTGTCAAGCCCAGTCCTAATCCCAATGAAGATGATTATTGAATATTGTGGACGACATTTGAGACCTTGCCTCATCCCATAAATGGAAAACTTGCAGAGAGTAGCCATGAAGGCACACTTACGATCTAAATCTTCCTTATGGGCAATTTTTCTTGTAAAGCACATAACTATGCCTGGATTGCGTTTGACATAATGAGGTCTGCACAACCTGACAGAGTGGGTGCCGACTGAAGGCTTTAAAGACAGTGATTTGATCACATACCTGGTGGTTGCAACATTTTCGTATATATAGGCAATTTTCACATTTTTTTAAGGTCGAATGGTTGAGCTAGGCTCCCTGCTATTGTAATATTTGGTTGAGAATAATTGGTTCTTTGGTCATGTATTTGTTTTCAAGACATCTTGGTTAATCTAAGTCATCTTTCTTAATCCATCTTGTTTGCCTCTGATACTAAGAGATTTCATTTTTAATTGATTCACATGGATTTTTGTAATTGTATTATGATAAATGTTTGATTATAGTACTGTTATGATTTCTTTTAGCTTCCTTGAAATTTGAATCCAAGAGGACCTTGTGTTTAAGTTTTTCCTCCTTAGGCTGCTGGAAAATTTGATGTTCATAGTGGACCTCTACACCTTTCTCACTAAATCTTCCTCCTACTCACCCTTACTCCAACTTATTGACTGAAGTTGATTCAAGAGCTCAATGGTTGGTGCATGCTAGTCCATATTTCTGAGTTAGAATGCTATTATTATTGAGTTTTCTCCATTTGACCACTCAAAACTCAATTACCTGTGCAATATAAACTAATGGGTATTGGGATTACCTTCAATGCAATCTGAAGGTGACTTCTAGTTCTAACATTTCTGGCATCATTGCCGAGGAATGAATTGAAGACTTTTCCCTGGGATAGAACGACAATGAAGCTCTGATTTTGAAGGTGCATTATATATGAGTACCATTGAAGATTGCAACTTGCACCTAGCGACTCCACCGTTTCAACTCCACTGTTTCAGTTCTATCTCCTAAAGGCAGACACATGATGTCCACTTCATTGCTTCCTCTAGCGACGTTTGAATCTGAACTGAAGGAAATGATTAGAAAGGGAAAGACCACTCAAAAAGGTACCTCCATTGTTGTACCAAGATTTTATGATAATTTGCATAATCTCTCTTTACAAACTCTAGTAGTTGTTTATGATTCTCCTATTATAAAAACTACAGGAGTTTCAAGAAATTTAAGTGTTGGGAGCTTTCCTGCTGATTTCTCCCCTCCTATTCTTGGTTTGGAAGGAGAGATATTTGACACCCCTTTCTCTCCCGAAGTTGTGAAGTGGAAGGAGAGATATTTGACCTTAGAAGACTTTCCTACTCCTCCTCATAATAGAGTTGTTGCAGTTGAAGAAGGGGAGACTTATGTTCCCTCAAGCCTCTTGTCTTCACCTCTTAGGAACACTGTCCCAGTTTCACATAGCCCAACTCCATCCCCTCCAGGTTATCCTCCAGTTCACATACAAATGGTAGGCGCTAATCCCCCCAGAACTAGAATGGAAGCTATAGTAGTTGTTAGGTATGTCCCTCTTGTCCTACCTCAGCCTCTGAATTCTCTGCCAATGGATGGCTACCTTAAGCAGTTGCCCAAGTTCACAGGTGAGGGAGACACAACTGCAGAAGAACATATTGAATCCTTGTATAGTTATACAAACAACCATTCCATTGAGAATGAAGATGTATGGATGAGGATTTTTGTTCATAACCTTTATGGTCAGGCTAGGAAGTGGTTTATGGATTTTCCCCCTGGATCTATCGTCGGTATTGAGGCTTTAGATGATGATTTTCTGAGGCAATGGGGCGACAAAAAGGATTTTTTGTATTATATCACATAATTTGGATCCCTAAAGAGGAAAGAAGGAGAGTCAATCTCTGATTTATGTCAAAGATTCAACAAAATGTATAATAAGATTCCTCTTGAGATAAATCCTACAGAGGCCTCTGCCAAAATCACATATGCCAGTTCTTTTAACCTTGATTTTTTCCTTTTACTGAGAGAAAGGAGATCTGTCTCCTGAGATCATATGAAATATGAAACCATGGAGGTAGAATCTAATAGAGTGGCATATGATCAACTTAGAGGGAAATATGATAAGCACAAGATAAATAGTAGAATTGAATCCTCAACCTTTGATTCCTCTATTTTCCAACCGCAAGTTGATGAACTTACCAAATTAGTAAAATCTCTTTCTGCTGAGATGGAAAAGTTAAAGTTTGAGGGAAAACAGACCTATAGAAATACACAAAATGCTGATAACAAAGGTGGTTTCAGGAGACCCAATAATGCTCCTCAGACTCTTACAAGAGATCCTAGAAACAAAGAAAGGGATGACCAAAAGATCCAAACTCCCTTACAAAACAACCTTTTGGATGATGAGGAAGGAGAAGATGAAGAAGATGATCCTGAGATCCATTGCTTAGGTGACACCCCTCCATCCCCTCACTTAACCCAATATACATATGGGAAGTCCTTAATGGATAATCAAATAAATGAATTAAGTAAGGAAGTGAAGGCAAAAAAGAATCCTAGTAGATATGATCTGAGATCTAAAAAGAAAGGGGAAAAGATTAATGTTTATGATCGGCCCGCAAAAATAGAAAAATCTACCAAGGCTGAGACAGTTAGAAGCAAAGAGAAATTTTCTCAAAGCCCCTCAGTTTTGGTTGAGGATCCTATTCCAGAAGTCAAGGAGATCCTAAAATCTCCACCTTCCTTCAGTTATGAAAATGAGATCCAAAAAATCAAAATCCTTGTGCCATTTTCGGATCTGATAAAAATTGAAGAAGTTAAAAAATGCCTTTCCAAAATGTTGATGTTTGAACCCTACTCAAATACCACCGACTCAGTTAATCTTCAGGATGAAAATACAACAATCATCTTAGGTCCTTTAACAGAATATAGAGGTGATTCATCCCCTCCCTTCTATACATCACTAAACATACATGATAAGGTGTTGCATAATTGTTTGATGGACTCAGGGGCATATCACAATCTCATGCCCAAATCAGTCATGGATGAACTTGGATTAGAAATCACAAGATCCTACCATGACTTATATTCTTTTGACTCTAGGAAAGTGAAGTGTCTTGGGGTCATTAAAGATATGGTTGTGACCTTGTTTTAGTTTCCTATGAAAAGTGTGGTCATGGACATTGTAGTTGTTGATGTTCCCCCCAAGTTTGGTATGATATTGTCAAGATCTTGGATAAAAAAACTTGGGGGAACTTTGCATATGGACCTCACATATGACACCATTCCTGTGTTTGGGGGTGAGCATAGAAGACTTTACAGGGAAGCTCAGTTGGCCTACATCATTACTGATGAAACATACCCCACCAACCATCCTATTTTTTCTATTGACATTGATTTGGGATCTAGCCTATTGCAGCTCACTAATACTTCTAAACCTCCTCTTGAAATCAGAAAACAATCCATTACTCTTTGTGAAATCCCTCCTCCAACTACCTCTATTTGGAATATGTTCTTTGATGGAGCCTCTTCTAAGGAAGGTGTTGGTGCCGGAGTGGTCTTGGTTTCACCTTGTCAAGAGACTATACCTTTTTCCTACAAGCTATATTTTGAAGATACAAATAATGTGGCAGAGTATGAAGCTCTTGTTTTGGGTTTAAGGGCTAAAAATGACATGGGGATTGAAGAGATATCAGTGTTTGGGGGTGCATAACTAATTGTTCATTAGATCAAAAATATATATCATGCCAAGAACCCTAGGCTTAAGACTTACAGAAATGAAGTATGGGACCTAGTTGACAGTTTCTTCCTAGCTTTCAACATTTCATTTATTCCAAGAGAGGAGAATACCATGGATGATTCTTTAGTTGTTTCAGCAAGCCATTTCAGAGTCCCATTACCACCTAAACTCAAGTATGATGTAGGGGTGAAATATAGACCCTCTGTACCTGATAATATCAATCATTGGAAGGTGTTTGAGGATGATAATGAAATCAAAAAGTTTCTTGAGTCTATTGATGAGTTCTCTACATTACATATTGATCAAGATAATGATTCTGGAAGTAGCCCTCATGCTGATGTATTTTTAAATAAAATTGCTAATCACCATATTGTTCAGTTTCCTAGCAACCACATTCTGAAGGGACTAGTTCCTTTGGAAAGATTGTTTGATGGGAATGAAGTGGCAATAAAGTTTAGAGGTTCAGTTGATGATGATGAAGTAGCTGAGTAAAAAATTGGTATAGAGAAGGATCCCAAATTTGTCAAGCTGTCAAGCAATTTGTCAAGAGACCAAAGGGCCAAATATGTTGAGCTATTAAAGGAGTTTGTTGATGTGCTGGCCTGGACATATGAAGATCTCAGGACATATGACACAAGTATCATTGAGAACAAGATCCCATTGAAGGAAGAGTCCAAGCCATTTAGGCAGAAGTTGAGACAAACAAATCCTATGGTGTTGCCCATTATGGAGAAGGAGGTTAAAAAAAAATTGGATGCCCAGATTACCATTCCTTTGAGGTATTCTGAATGGGTGACCAACTTGGTCCAAGTAATAAAGAAGAATGGAGAGATCAGACTTTGTGTGCATTTCTGAAATCTGAACAGAAGCTCTAAAAAAGATAATTACCCCTTACCCAAGATGGAACACATATTACAAATGGTGATAGGGGCATCCAGGATGTCTATGATTGATGGATTTTCTGGCTACAATCAAGTCTTTGTATTACCTAAAGACAGAGAAAAGACAACCTTCACCACTCCTTAAGGTACATTCATGTATGCTAAGATGTCCTTTGGATTGATGAATGCAGGAGAAACCTTTCCGCGAGCCATGGACATAGCTTTCATTGGAGAAAAGGACAAGTTTGTGGTCATTTATTTGGATGACATAACAGTGTTCTCAAAATTTGATAAAGAACATTATGATCATCTGAAAAGAGTCTTCTTGAAATGCATAAAATTTGATCTCTCTTTAAATCCCAAGAAGTCATTATTTTCCATGAAAGAGGGGAAATTGTTGGGGCACATTGTGTGAGATGAGGGGGTAAAGATTAATCCAAGAAGGGTAGAAGATATCCAAGCTTTGTCACTCCCTAGATCCAAGAAAGAAGTTCAGTCTTTTTTGGGGAAAATTAATTTTCTGAGAAGGTTTGTTTCAAATTTTGTTGAGTTGGTAAATTTTATCACAACCATGTTGAGGAAAGGAAATGAAATCAAATGGACCATTGAATATCGTAACTCTTTTGACCAAATAAAGAAGACCTTGAATGAAGTACATGTGGTCATCAATCCTGACTACTCCAAGGATTTTCTGATTTTCTCGTTTCTTCATTTAACATAGTAGCAACTATTTTATTGCAGAAAAATGCTGAGGGGTTAGAGCAGCCCATTTCCTTTTTTAGTAGGGCATTGAAAGATTCTGAAATAAAGTATGACATCATGGAAAAAATATCCTATGCTTTGCTTAAAGCTCTCAAAGCTTTCAGAGTTTATGTGCTACATTCAAAATTCATTGCATATGTCCCTTCAACTTATGTGAAGGAGATCCTCATTCAGCCTGACGTAGACGGATGAAGGAGCAAGTGGATTGCCAAGATACTTGAATTTGATCTTGAAATAAAGCCCACCAAATTGGTTAAAGGGGTCAATTTCATCAACAATTATTCAGAGAGTCAACAAGATGAGTTTTTTTATGAATATCCTCAAGTCATACCCCCATTGGTAGGATGCAAGGATGATTTTAGGGGATAAATTTCCGTCATGGGCTAATTTTCCATGTTTTTTCAAAAAACAAGATTTGCTATTTTAAAAATGATTCGCCCAAATTCTATAGGATAAAATTATTTTACCTTAAAAATCGCCAAAATTTTATAAAAACTATATAAAATACTTAGAAATTTGAATATTTAAAAAAAAATATCACCCAACATTTATAGTTGACATATGAAGGATTAGAAATATTTGTCAAGGTTTCTACATTTTAAAATAAATTTCCATGCTTAAAATCATCCCTGGAAGGATGCACTTGGTACAAGGACATTATATTTTTCCTACAGAAGTTGAAGCCTCCTCATGGCATGGAAAAGAGAAAGGTAAGAGATTTAAATCTCAAATCAATTAAATATTGTCTGATTGATCAATTCTTATATTGGAAAGAGCCTTTAGGAGTGTTATTGAGGTGTATAGACCCATAGGAAGCTCAAAAGATCATGTATGATTTTCATGATAGTTTATGTGGGGGGAATCACTTCTGGAGAATCACATCCTACAAGATTCTCAGGGCTAGATATTTCTAGCCTAGCCTCTTCACTGATGTTTTTTCTAAAATCAGGGCTTGCATTAAGTGTCACAAGTTCTCTAGAAAGTTGAAGCTCAAGTCTTTGTCATTGAAGCCTATGGTAGCTTCAGGACCTTTTCAACAATGGGGCCTAGATTTTATTGGGGAAATCCACCCTGCTTCAAGTGGTCATCATAGATGGACCTTGACTGCCACAAGCTACTTTATTAAGTGGATAGAAGCTATCCCCACAAAAAATGTTTCCCACAAATTAATCATTGGTTTTCTTGAGGATATTGTGGCAAGATTTAGTTGTCCAAATAGAATTGGCACTGATAATGCTTCATCTTTTAAGGTTGAACCATTGATTAATTTTTGTGAACAGTTTTGATTCACATTGCTTCACTCTACTCTTTACTGCCCCCAAGGTACTGGACTGGCAGAGTCCTCTAACAAGAGCCTTATTAAGATCATCAAACAATTGTTAGAGGACAATAGGAAGGCATGGGATTCAAAGCTTTTATTATTTTTATGGGTTGACAGAGTGACAACAAAAAGATCTCTTGGTGTCCCTCCTTTCAAGATTGTTTATGGAGTTGAGGCCATGTTTCCTTCTCATCTTTCCTTACCTGTGGAAAAATTCTTCCAAGATTACGAGGGAGAACCAGACAATATGATTAGAAGAATACAATAGCTAGTAGAAGTGCAAGAGACTAGGGAGCAGCTACTGGACAAAGCACATGACCATCAACAGAAGATCAAGCAAGATTTTGACAAAAAGGTCAACAAAGAGGATTTCCAACTGGGAGATCTAGTACTTAAATGGGATGCACCTAGGCAAGATAAAGGCAAGCACAGTAAATTTGAGGCCTTATGGATCGGCCCCTTCAAAATTTCTGAAGTTTTTTCAAATAACACTTACAAGTTGCCGGATTTGAAAGTTGTTGAAGGTTTTACTAGCCCTGTAAATGGGCATTTTCTAGAAACGTTTTTTACTTAAGCCATGAGTGGCTTCCCATTTCATTGTCAATACCATTTTTGTTTTGGTTTGGTTTTTATAAGTGACTCCACAACCCAATACTAAGGCACTGAAACTGCAAAAGGAGTTCTTAGAGCCTCACATGGAGGTCTGTATTCCCCATCTAGCCTATATGTTAACACAAGGATTTGCAGATTGTTTCTTAAGAATCAAATAGAAATCGAAGATTACCCTCAAGAGCATTATGGTGTAAATCATGTGGAATTCTGCCCATTATTTCCATAGGGAAAATCAAAATATTGGAGGCCTAAGCATCCTAAGCACCCTCTCTCCACCTATCACATCTCCCTTCCCTATACCTCCTCTCACCTCTCGACACATGTCCCACTCGCATTCGACTCTCCCTTACATGTCACCTCCTCCCCTCCTATTGCACCTCCCTCGTTCCTCTAACACCTCTGCCTTTCCCTTTCCACTGCAACCTCGTCCCAGCCTCCACTCCCCCAATCGCTTCTTTCCACATGGTCATCGCTCACTCGTTGGGCCATGCGATTTTTCACCAAGCACCTCGATCCACATCACCCCTACGCATACGCTATCAAACTGCCACCTGCAAATCTCGCATTGGTCACAGACAAAGACCATTCGTGCCCTCGAGGCATCAGTATGGACTCGCATAAGTCATTGGCATCGTCTAAGAACAATTATGGGTGTGAGGCCCAGTTCTAATCCCAATGAAGACAATTATTGAAGATTGTGGGCAACAATTGAGACCTCACCTCATCCCATAAATGAAAAATGTTGCAGAGAGAAGCCATGAAGGCACACTTACGATCTGAAGCTTCCTTATGGGAAATTTTTCCTGTAAAGCACATAACTATGCCTGGCACGCATCTGACATAATGAGGTCTGCACAACCTGAAAGAGCGGGCGCCAACTGAAGGCTTTGAAGGCAGTGATCTGATCACATTCCTGGTCGTTGTAGCATTTTAGTATATATAGCCAGTTTTGATATTTTGTTAAGGTCAAATGGTTGAGCTAGGCTCCCTGCTATTGTAATATTTTGATTAAGAACAACTGGTTCTCTGGTTATGTATTTGTTTTTGAGACATCTTGGTTAATCTAAGTCAACTTTCTTAATCCATTTTATTTTCCTCTGATACTGAGAGAGTTCATGTTTGATTGATTCACATGGATTTTTGTAACTATATTATGATTTGATTATAATACTGTTATGATTTCTTTCAGCTTCCTTGAAATTTGAATCCAAGAGGACCTTCTGTTTAAGTTTTTCCTCCTTAGGCTGCTGGAAAATATGATGTTCATAGTGGCCCTCTACACCTTTCTCACTAAATCTTCCTCCTACTCACCCTTACTCCAACTTATTGACTGAAGTTGAATCAAGAGCTCAATGGTTGGTGCATGCTAGTCTAGATTTCTGAGTTAGAGCGCTATTATTATTGAGTTTTCTCCATTTGACCACTCAAAACTCAATTACCTGTGACATATAAATTTATGGGTATTGGGCTTACCTTCAATGCAATCTGAAGGTGACTTATAGTGCTAATGAAGGGTTATCATAAAATTATGATAAAGGTATTCAGTATTTTCCTCAATTAGTGGGAGATTTAATTCATTATTTAGATCCTTTAGAAAAAGATCATTTTTATTTTTATCGAGGAGCAAGTGCCTTTGGTTATCAAAATTCTCTTCTATGAATATTTTGTGCATGATAAAGTTTAGATTTAGGGTTAAAGTTCTATGTTCTAAGTCAGGCTCATGGTTGTTTAAGATGTGAAAATTTACTATATAATTGTATTAGGGATATCAAATATCAGATAATTTATGACATGCCTGTGAATAAAAGTCATCTAATTGGATTTTGGCCACCTCATCACATCATTGCAAATTATTAGATTTTAAAAATTACAAAAATTAAGCAACTTGAACCTGAATAAAATTCAACCAATTGTTCAGAATTTCTTTTATATGTTAGCTAAACGAAAGTCCTCATCTAACCATATACAAATAAGGTTATATCATTTTTTAAGATAATAACTTGGTTAATTTCTTTCAACATTAAAGTTTTGCTATCAACAAGATATTGCATTTATTTTTTAAACTATACAAATATTTATTATTTTTTGTCCAAACATATTTTGGAAAATAAAATATAATTTTTTCCATAAAAAAAATAATATTATTATAAACTTGTTACAAAATAATGTTAATATAATTTTATTTATATATTTAAAATAATTACGTACTTTAACACATTCTTATTAATGTTAATTATATAACAAATTTTATTAAGTGACTATTTTTTTTTTTTAAGGGGATTTTCCTATTTCCTTTACTCTTTGTGTCATTATCATATCATGTCCTATCCCTATCATTGAAAATCACACGTGATAGAAATTAACTATTACAATTTCAATTTACATAGCACCTTGCGTTACAATGTCTTCTCTTTTTAAGTCGTGAAAAGAGCTTTCACTTCAATTTTTTTTTTTAGATTTAATTCTTTAACATATTCTTTTAGAGAGAAAGAGCTTGTTAATATATTATTTTGAGAGAGAGAGAGAGCTCGTTAATATATTATTTTTAAGTAAAAAATTGATCATCAATGTATACATTATACAATATTTTTTTGTTCACATTCAATTATGTTATTATGTCTTTTATTAATATAAATTTCTTTTTTAATTTTAATCTTTTAGTGTGATTTATTATGTTTTCTATTAATCTAAATTTGTTTTATAATTTTAATTTTTTAGTGTGTAGGTGGGTTATTATAAAGGAGAAAAAATGTCATAGTTAAATATCTTATAACATTTTTGTTTAAATTGAAGGATGATGTTTATATTTTGTTAGACATAATTGTGTTTTTTTTTAAATAAAATAAATAATTATAATTTTATATAAATTATTATAAATTATAAATATTTAAAATGAAAATTTTCTTGTAAAATATGATGATGATAATGATTATGTCCATTTAAATCAGAATTGGTTTATACTACCTTAAGAAAGGTAAGAGATTACTTGGATTTTTTTATAATGTTATTTCAATGCTCGAAAAGAATTACAAGTGTTCCAAGATCACTATAGTTTTGATTACTTAGAAGGTTAAGCAAGTTTGTATTATGACAAATGTTTTGACACTGAGATCTAATTTGGGTATACCCAAAGAACTCCAAGAGAAAGTGCTTTTGATCTTCAACCCTCTTGGTGTCACAAATGTGACAAATTCTTTCATGCCATGGCATTTTGGGGATTGTCCAACACTCACTCTCACTATGCAGCTCATGAGAATTAGTTCTTATTTTAGCAATATGGATTCTCTTTTTAACTCTAGTCAAAACAAAGAAATACTTTTGATCTTGAAAATTAGGTTTAACCAGCTCCTTATAATATCTTAATTTTCTTTTATCCTCTAATTCTTCTTTATGGAACTGTACATTCTCCTTTAATTTATCTTCAACAATATTTTTAGTATCATCGACATAACCAATTATTTATCCAAGAATTGACATCATTATGTCATCCCCGCTTAAGCCGTTCGTGATTTTTGCTAGAGTCTGAAGCAATTTTTGGGAGCCTCTTCTCATCCATGTTGTGTATCTTGTTCTTGTACATTAAGTGCCTAATCATAGCTATGCTCTCAATGGGGGAAATGATCAGTTCTATGAGAAGGATAGAATAGGGTGCATTGCCTTTAATTTTGAGATTATAAGTTATAAAATTCTTTTGGATTTGTTTTATATTTATCTAAAATTCTCGAGATATAATCCATCACCAAACTTCACATCCATACAAGATAACAAGAGTGAAAAGAGTCTCAAAGAGGAGATTTTTCTTATCCCATAGTCAAAGGTATGTTAATTTACAATTATTTTCAAGCCCACAATAAGCTCTTCACCTTCCATTTACCCTTTTCTCGATGTTATAGTTCCAATTGAGCTTGTGATGAATATCAATTCCAAGATACTTGTATGAATACACTTCCTCCAAGATATTGTTATCATATACGAAAGTATCATAGCTCATCTTGTTGGATTTAATTAACATAACCCTAATTTTTCCAGTGTTTAGAGTCATTCCTGTACTAGAACATACGTCCTTGAGGATTCTAAATTGCTTACTAAGGTCATAGGGATTTCTTTCCATAAGAACAATATCATCTATATAGAAAAGAAAGATCATGACTATACTAGTAATATTTGGTCCAACCCAACTTGAAGTTTCAAATAAACATCTAACTTGTCACTATATATGCCAAAAACTTATCATATTAACATAATTATAAATAAAAATTTGAATTTTATTTTTTATTTTTTTAATTTATTAGAAAATTAAAATGATAAAAAATTTCAATCATTTACATCAAAATGACTTTTATAATATAATGTATATACTTGTTGTTTTCATCTTATTTGTATTTACTTAAAAACAAATTTAGAACATTTCTAAAGTTTCCTATGTTTACTTGTGATGTGAGTTCATTACTTAAACGAGTTTCCTCAATTTGTTCATTATCTTAATTCATTATTTTTACATTGAAATGTGTTATTGTAAATAATAAATTAAAATGATAAAAAATTTCAATCATTTACATCAAAATGATTTTTACAATATAATGTATATACTTGCTGTTTTCATCTTATTTGTATTTACTTAAAAACAAACTTAGAACATTTCTAAAGTTCCCTATGTTTACTTGTGATGCGAGTTCATTACTTAAACGAGTTTCCTCAATTTGTTCATTATCTTAATTCATTATTTTTACATTGAAATGTGTTATTGCAATCATTTACATCAAAATGATTTTTATAATATAATGTATATATTTGTTGTTTCATCTTATTTATATTTACTTAATACAAATTTAGAACATTTCTAAAGTTTCCTATGTTTACTTGAAATGTGAGTTCATTACTTAAACGAGTTTCCTCAATTTGTTCATTATCTTAATTCATTATTTTTACATTAAAATATGTTATTGTTGTAATATTAATCTATAAATTGTAATTATATTCTCTTTAG
Source organism: Picea mariana (assembly GCA_032191745.1). Classification (NCBI taxonomy): domain Eukaryota; kingdom Viridiplantae; phylum Streptophyta; class Pinopsida; order Pinales; family Pinaceae; genus Picea; species Picea mariana. Next base: position 70,669 of record JASDQU010505666.1, on the reverse strand, counting down.
GATTAGGTTATTAATGTGGAAAATATTAATTTATTTATTAATATAATTAATTATTAAAAATATCATTCATGATGTAAATTTGTTATGAGTAATATTTTGATACATATTTTATAAAATGAAATTATATCCCTATTAAACTTAATTTAATAATATATAAAATATTTAGTTATTAAAAAAATCATTATTATAAAATATTGAGATATTTTTATAATTATTATAAATTAATTTTTTCTTGGATAAGAGGTTAAATTGCAATGGGGTAGCATAAATTCATATTTCAAGGAATAAAAGTATGATTACATATCTATGATGCACATTGTTGTTGAGATGCATCCTCTTGCGATGTAATTATATTCATTTGTTTTACCATCTCCTTTTACATTTTTTTAAAAATGGACATGAAAGTAAATATAGAAAAACAAATCAATTTTGTAATTATTGAAACATATTGTAGAAAAACGCGTTTAGTAATAATACCTTTTATATTATTTTTCTTTGTTATTCTAAGTTTTTGCTATTGTAAGTCTCATCGATCTCATTGACCATGGCTCCGAGAATGCTTCTTCTACTGTATGTATAACCTGATCCTTGGAGTCACTAGATTGATTTTTGTATTGTAAGTGGAAATTGCATCTATATGTTCTTTCCACTATATCCCTCAAACCTCTGTAAAACTTGTTAAAAAAAAATTAGTGATTAAAACTTGTTAGTGTTTAAAACTTGTTAATGATTAATGTTAAAAACTACATTTTTAGTAAAAAATCAAAGAAAAACTTGATGTTGATTACCTCTCAATCCACCTGTTTCCTCTCTTTGCAACATCTCCATAAATATTTTACGCTCTTTTGCACTTAGATTGTGAACAATCTTATCGAGTTTCTTAAATTGTTTTTTCTACATGACATGCATTAATCAATGCACATCATTAATTTAAACTTACAAATATTTCAAATATATTAAATTTTTAGTAAAACTTGAAGATATTGCCTCCCTCTGTTCTTGGGATGCGCTTACATTGCACTCAATGCAATAAGATGTTTTCTTTGAACTTGTATTAGCCATCTTGTATAAAAAAAAAATAAAGGAATCATCATAAATATAAAGTATGAAATTTTTATACAATCTAGTATTTTGGTTTGCATCATTAAACATAACGCTCGAGGGTGTCAAACATATGCACGCAATGGTGCATACTATTAGTCATTGTGCACCTTTAACTTGTACACATGTGATACGAAAATCAATACTATTTATTTTTTCGACCAATTGATTCTTTTCATAGGTATATGTGCCCTGATGTGCTTTTCTGTAAAGTGAGCATTGGGTCACTACCTCTATACAATGCACACCAGTGTGATTTTCCTGTACAGTGCTCACTATGTATCACTGGAAATGTTTTTGGTAAAGTCACTGATAACGACAAGGTTGACAAGCATTTGGATCCAATGAAATGGTATCATTACATCGGATCCCAAATGCCCCATATGAAAAAAAATATACCCACTCCAAAGTATTTCACGGTAAATCTATCTTCCACAAATTTTCCCTCTAAATTTTGTCAAAAATAAAATAATGAATATTTTTTTAATTTATAAACAAATACATTCTAAAAAATGAGATTCTCTCTTTTTTTTCACTATGTTTTGAACTATATATATTGTGTTGATGCACTACAAAACATGATACACTTTGTATGTAAAAACACTTAGTAAACTATATATTAAAAAAAAAAAAAAAATCGTCAAATCAATGAGCCACATAGATTAATGTACCTTTCTATGTATATACGTAAAAATGAAATGATACTAATTTTATCGAAAAAAATAGAAATGAAAACTTCCACAATTAAAATTTACGAATATTTGGCTTTGCGGAGGTTCTAATGAAGGCCACAGTTTGGTGTGTTTCACAATGTAGTGCAATAGTGCATTCTATATATACAGACGCATCGATGCATAAGTAAATAATTAAAAACACTGATAACTTTTAATATCAAATTCATGCACGTATTGATGATGATTTTAGCTCAAATGAAAGGAAAAGAAGGTCATAATATCAAATGGTCAATACTTCATATTCCGGATCATTCCATATCATTACAAGGTTTTCAACTTCTACCACAATGTTTGAAGTAAGTCTATATTTTATTTATAATTCATTTATCTAATTGAATTTATGTCATTTATGCACCTGCATTTGAGTAATTGTTCATTGAATTTTGTAGGATCATAAATCGAGATTGAGTTCGAATGCGCAAGATATTCCACCAGTGAAAAAATTCCAAAATCTCTTATAGGAGAAATATATCACAAAAAAATGTTTGATGAAAATGGATAGATGTTTTACCCTACCTTTTGCAACATTCCATCTTCTAGTAACCTCCACCCTGGGTCAATGATATTATATCGTGAATTGGATCTGTTTTATGACACTCCAATGGTATGTGGTTGTCCAAAACATAAAGGGTTGAAGAACAACCCTCGTCGGGTCACATTGTCCCATTATATAAATGATTGACTACCCAAATTTGATGGTGTAATACCTCCCACTGTGGTCAAGAATCCAATAGGTGATATAGAAAAGACACATAAGAACAATTCCATATGCTCCTTTTTTGAAAAGTTAGAAGCAATATAAACCATGTTCTGTCATAAATTGGACAACTCATATCCTTGTGTTGATTCAACAAAGAGTTATTATAGTGATCCAAATTATGATATTAATACTACCCAAAGCATCACTACTAGGAGATCCAAAACGTTGTATGAGCTAAGAGAAAATATTTGCAAGTACACATCAAATTTTGTTCAATTGTTGGAAGGTAGTGATGACTTCCCTCTTCCTATCCATTTGCAAAGTAAATATAAAACCTATTACAACTGAGCTTTGTATGATGCCTGGTCGTCTTCCATGCTTGTGCCCAATGTTGGAACCAAACTCTCCTTTTATGGTAATAGTTTTATGATTTCCAAGTCTAAAATAGATGTTGAAAATATTGGTTTCTTATCCTTTCATATGTATTTATTCCTCCCAAACAATCAATGGAACTTATTCCATTTTGTAGTCTTCTTTATATTCGATTTGATTACATGAATAATGTCAAATACATACATACAAATTCCATGTATAGTATGTGCATGAATGCTTATGATTTTGGAAACTCTAATAGGAAAAACATGTTATATATCGATGGTCATCTACGAACTCATAGAAACATTGTAGGGATCATAAATAGTTGCAAGGCCTCATTATTTAGTGAAAATTGTTCCTTTGAGGAAGACTCCAATGAAAAAGAGTTCTTTATGAAAATGAATGCATCCATATTTGTTGTGCATGCAATGTATATTTTGTCTCCTTGTGATGAGTTGTTAATAAACTATAACTTTTGTAGACCACCAACCACTCATCAAAAATGCCTTGAATTGGGTTTACCTTTAAATGTTCCCTTGGGGTCTAAGAAAAATATAATTGAGCAATTGTATTTTTTTATTTTAAATGGAACTAATGTAAATGTATTGCTTAATTCGACATTTGTTTTATAAAGTGGCTCGTTGTATGTTATAATCATTACATCAAATATGGGGACTAAGCTCAAAATTAATTAATTTATTCACTAAAGAAATCAAATACTTACATTTCTTTATGAGGAGATTCATAATTAAGTTGGTGGTGGAGCATAATATCATTTAAAGAAAATTGTGCATATCAAAATTCATTATTATTAATGATTTCATTTTCATATATATATATATATATATATATATATATATATATATATATATATTAAATTCATTATTGTTAATGATTTTGTTTTCATATTTAATAATTATGATTATATTGATTTTTAAAAATATAACAATTGTAAATTTAATTATGAACAATTATTATAACATTATCAATAAAATAAATGAGAAAATAACATTTCATAAAAATATTTTTTCTTTGTAAAAATGTTTAATCAACATATTGTATCTTGCTGGAAATTAAACAATTCACCTTGAAGAAGAATTAAACATTATATGGCATTAATAGTTATAAGTTTTTGCAACTACAATCCAAAATACATGATTTCATAAAACTAAAGTTAAATGGTATATGGAAACTCTAAATTTTAATGAGTGATACATCTTAAATTTAATTTAAAAATAGAAAAATCATTGGCGTACTTATAACACATTTTATAAATCAAACAACAAGAACATCAACATGATTTCAAAAAACATAATATAAATGTGTGTTATACTTTTTATAGCACACCAATGCAATTGAAAGAATACCAGTGCAATTGAAAGCACACCAATGCGGTTTTTACGTAAAAATGCATCAAGAAACAATTTAATTGACTAAGTATGTAATAAAACTTCCACAATTAATGCTTTGCGGAGCTTGTGATTTAAGAAGGCAATCACTCTTTTGTTCCTTTCATAATTTAGCACATGGACTCAATCCTCTAACAATTCCTCAATTCTCTTCCACACATCGCACAACTAGAGGGATCGTCAGACGTAATTGTCGAATCTGACATGCCCACACACACACATGCAAAGAATATAACATATACCCAACATTCTCCCACTTGTTGTTTTGTTTGCATCCAGGGGTCCACAGGATTATATAGTCAACAATCCAAGACAACAATGCCCATTGTTACTTTAAACCAGGAGAATTTTTCTATGCTCACAGACTTTGTTAATGAATCCGCAAAATTCTTTAAAGTGTCAACCTTTTCCAACAACACCTTCTTTTCTTCAACCATGTCTCTCAAAAAGTGATACTAAACATCAATATGCTTTATCTTTGAATGATAAGTTGGGTTCTTTGTCAGGAATATTGCACTTTGATTGTCACAATCTAATATCATTTATTGTTGTACCAACCCAATACCTGAACACAATCTCTGTAACCATACTGCTTCTTTGCTTGCATGAGTGGTTGCCCTGTATTCAACTTTTGTAGTTGAGAGTGCCACTACAAACTGTATTTTTCTCATCTAACTGATTTCTCCTCCAAATAGGTTAAACACATACCCACTTGTATATCTTCTGCAATCCAAATATCCATTCCAGTCTGCATCGACAAAACCATGCATGTCCACCACTTTGTCTAATCCAGTTCTTCATTGGTAGCACAATCCATAACTAGTAGTGCCACGAAGATATCTGAAGACCCTGTTTACTGTTGTCCAATGATCCTTCCCTGGTTTTGACATATACCTACTCAAAACTCCCACTACATGTGCAATGTCCAATCTAGTACAGATCATTGCATACATCAAACTGCCAACTGCACTGGCATACAGAACATGAGACATCTCCTCTTCTTCTTCCTGTGTCTTGGGACACTAATCTGCAGATAAATTTACACATATAGGAATAGGAACCTTGACTGGTTTACTTCCATGCATATTAAACCTTTGCAATATCGTCTCAACATATTTTCTCTGATTCAACTAAAGTTTCATGTTTGCACGATCTCTTTTAATCTCCTTTCCCAGAATGAAGTTAGTAGCACCGAGATCCTTCATGTCAAATTTGGAGGATAGTTGTGATTTCACCTCCTTGATAACATCCATGTTATTTCCTACCAACAACATGTCATCAACATACAACACTACATAAATGAAGTGATTACCAACCTTCTTGGAATATACACAGTGATCAACCCTGCTTCTCATAAATTCCAATCCAAGGATGTGTGTGTCAAAATTTTGGTACCAAATCCTAGGTGATTGCTTAAGACCATATAGTGACTTCTTTATCTTACAGACCAAATCTTTCTTTCCCTTCACTACAAATCCTTCTGGCTACTTCATGTAGATTTCGTCTTCCAGATCCCCGTGTAGGAATGTTGTCTTCACATCCATCTGTTCCACTTCAAGATCAAAAGAAGAAACAATAGATAAAATAAATCTAATACAAGTTAACTTATCAATAGGAGAAAAAATCTCACCAAAGTCAATTCCCTCTACCTGGGAATAATCTTTTGCTACTAACTGAGCTTTGTATTTCTCCACTTTTCCTTTTGCATTAAACTTCTTCTTAAGCAACCATTTTCTACCAACATATTTTCTTCCATATGGAAACTCAACTATATCCCATGCCTCATTCTTATCCAAGGCATCAATTTCTTCAACCATGGCCTTCTTCCAGAGTTTACTATCCTCTGAATTCACTGCTTCCCTAACAATTTTGGGATCATCATCAGTAATAGATAAATAAAAATTGGAATGAAAATTAGGTGGACTATACCTTTTTGGTTGCCTTTCTTCTCTCACTGATCTCCTCAATACTGGGGTATGATGTTCTTCTTCTTTTGCTGCTATATTCTTCAGATGATTCAAATTTTGCATCATCCAACTCAAGCTCTATTTTCTCAGGTTATTCTGGCCTTGGTAGGAATTCCTATTTGGAAACATGTTTAACCTCTCTGAAAACAATATCTTGACTATAAACAGTCTTCTTGGTATCTAGGTTTGAAATCTTATAACCTTTCACACCATCTTTATAACCAATAAAGATACACTTTTTAGCCTTTTTATCCAACTTACTCCTATTTTCCTTTGGAACATGTACATAAGCATCACAACCAAACAATCTAAGATGTTGAAGAGAGTGTTTCTTTCCATACCATACCTCGTGTGGATTTTTATCATCCAACATTGATGAAGGTGATCGATTGACCAGGTAACATGTTGTACCCACTGCCTCTGCCCAGAATTCTTGTCCTAACTCAACATTGTTGAACATGCTCCTTG
>JASDQU010505666.1:21638-55085 GCA_032191745.1 Picea mariana | reverse complement strand
TATTTGCATAAATGGCTTCGAGAGCCAAATAGAAGGTTGGTGGGAAGGTTACGAGCTATAGCCTTAACTTGGGAGAGTTTATCACTAGGTCCAACCTGTACGTCACGATCTTGATCTTATGACAGTGTGATTGGTATGTACTAGTTGGAATTACATGAGGTGATACTCAACTGTAAGACGAAACGAATTAGCTTGGTCAATGATGAGGGATAGAGATCCATGATTGTAGGTCAGAACCAGGAAGTTTCCCTAAGGTTCATCCCTTCCTTGCAACTATGGAAGAGCATGTGCAAGGGGTGTAAGCTTTATGCGATCCTTGCGTTAAACGAGAAGGGAGTAGAAAAAGGTATAGAACACCTTCTGGTGGTGAGAGAGTTTGCAGATGCCTTCCCTGAAAAGTTACCTAAGATGTCACCAGAGAAGGAATTAAAATTTACTATAGACCTAAAACTAGGGACTAAATCGATAGCAAGAACACCTTATCGGATGTTGACTATGGAGTTACAGGAGTTGAAAATGAAATTGAAGGAGATGTTGAACCTGGGACTTATACGTCCCAGTGTGTCACCGTGTGGTGCACATGTTATTTTCATATGAAAGAAGGATGGTTCGTGGAGACTCTGCATTGACTACGCTCAATTTAATAAGGCAATGATCAAGAATCAGTATCCATTGCCAAGGATTGATGATCTGCTTGATCAGATGAAGGGTACAACAGTGTTTTCAAAGATCGATTTGAGATCAGGGTATCACCAGTTACATATCAATAAGGATTACATCCCTAAGACCACCTTTAAGATGAGGTTTGGACATTACGATTTTACTGTTTTACCATTTGGACTGACAAACACCCCAGAGGTATTTATGATTTTGATGAACGGGTTGTTCCGCGAGTTCATCCAAGTATTCATTGATGATATTTTGATTTACTCTCATATGATGGAGGATCATGATGAGCACTTGCGCTTGGTACTACAGTTTCTACAAGAGAACAAATTGTATGGGAAATTGCCTAAATGTTCGTTTTATCAATCGAAGATTCACTACTTAGGGCATGTCATCTCTAGCAAAGGTATCATCGTGGATCCAGCAAAGTTCGAGACTATTATGGAATGGCATGTGCCGATGAATGTTCCGGAAGTGCGTAGCTTCATAGGTTTAGAGGGATACTATTGATAGTTCATCGAGGGATTTTCGAAGATAGGAAATCTGATCACGAAATTGTAGAACAAGAACAAGAAGTTTGTTTGGACAGAGAAATGGACAGAAGAATTTTGGAGGATCAAGAAAATGTTGACAACGACACCAATACTGAAGTTCCCTGACATGGACACGGACTTCTTAATATGCACTGACGCATACAAGGAAATCTTAGGTAGAGTTGTGATGCAAGACGATTGAGTGATCGCTTACATCTCGAGAAATTTGAGAAGGCATGAGGATAACTATGCGACACACGATTTGTAGTTGCTAGCCATTGTTTAGTCCTTGCAATTTTGGAGACACTTCCTTTTTGGACAAAAATTGAACTAAAAATGGACCACTGTGGACTACAACACATCTTTACGCAAAGAGACTTGAACACGCAACAACGACATTGGTCGGAATTGCTTAGCTAGTATGATTTCAAGATTTCTTACATAAAAGGGAAAGTGAACAGAGTGGCGGATGCGTTGAGTCGGAGACCACGCATATTTTTGGTGATTTCCTCTTCAAACGAATCTATGTGAACAAATTCTAACTTTACAGTGTGATGATGAATGGTACAAATAGGTCAAGGATTTTATCAGACAAAACACAATGATGGTACAAAATTTTGAAGGATTTACTAGGAAAACGACGGATCATTAAGATTTAAAGGTCGAATTTACATATCACCTAACGACGGGTTGAGAAGTTTGATGCTAAACAAGGCTCACAGAGAAGTGTGCATGGCTCACCCAAGAGTCACGAAGATGAGGGCAGATCATAAACCCTTATTCTTCTGGAAAGGAATGAAGGCAGGCATAGTCAAATACATGGCAAGATGTCTAGAATGTCATCAGGTAAAGGATGAACATAGACATTCTGTAGGATTATTACAACCACACTATTCTTGAATCGAAATGGGAAGGCATTTCAATGGATTTCATTGTTGGATTTCCACTGATGGCAAGGAGAAACGACTCGATTTTTGTGGTAGTCGATACTCTGACAAAGAGTGATCATTTATTCATGTGCGTACAACGTATCAAGCACCACACATAGCTAGATTTTACTCAGTGAGATTGTGAGGCTGCATGGCGTGCCTATGAGGATTATATCCAATTGAGGATTGATGTTTACTGGACAATTTGGACTAGTTTCCAAGAGGCATTGGGAACCCAACTTAACTTTAGTACTGCATATCACCCGGAGACATACGAGAAGACCAAACGAACAAACCAAATCCTAGAGTACATGTTGCGTATGTACATTATGGACCAACAAAAGTGTTGGGAAGAGTTATTGCCATTAGTAGAATTTGTGTATAACAACAATTATCAAAGCACCATGAAGATGGTGCCTTTCAAGTTTCTTTACAGGAGTCTGTGTTGGACGCCTTGAGTTGGGATCAGCTTGAGGATAGGGTCCTGGTCGGACTGGAAGTGATCCAAGAAATGGAAGATCAATTGAAAACTATAAGACAAAGGATCAAGGAAGTGCAGGATCGATAGAAGAGTTATGTCAATGGACATCGTGTCAACCATAGTTACGATGTGGTGATCGAGTATTCTTGCAGGTGAAACTGCATAAGAGTTCAATCAAGTTTGGAAAGGGTGATTAAATATCTCCTAGGTTCGTGGGATCTTGCGAGATTTTGGAAAAGAGAAGGCCTGTGGCCTATTTGACTAGCATTTCTTGATTCTTTGAGGCAAACACACGATGTATTTGACGTCTCTATTTTGAGACATTATGTTAGTGATCATACTCATGTTGTTGACATCATTTCCTTGCATGATCGGACAAGGGTGTGCTCATGGAAGAGTCGATCCACATCCTAGACTATTGCATTCGACAACTAGTGTGTCGAACCGTAGATCAGGTCATTGTCGCGTGGGACAACTCTAGTCCGCACTCGACGACCTAGGAGGACACATATGATATGCATCATCAGTTTCAATTTTTGTTAATGGGTAGACTTATGATATTGTGATACACTTTATTTTGGCACTTATATACTGTGAAACTTTGGGATGAAGTTTATACCAAGAGGGGGTGTATGTAACATTCCACTCTTGCGTGCATTGAGCAAACTTATTCTTTGAGGACACTTGCTTGCAAGTGATGCATATTATTATACTATTGGCCATTTGATTATGATTATGATGCATTATGGATATGATGATATGCTATTTTTTTGTATTGACATAGACAGGTGATATTGACTGGGTTCTCTTGAGTGTGCAGGACTTTGGACCTCGAGTATGTAGAGGCATCGATGAAACCCCTTGGATTCCAAATCAAGTCAGGGAGTGGATTTCTGGGTTGAATATTATTGATGTGAGGGAGAGGTGTGGACAACATCCCTACCATACCCTACTAGAAATATCGTCGTGGCTTGAACTCTAGGTTAATGATTACCTAGTTCGAGAAGACCCACGATGTCATGAGGGAAGACTGTGAAAGTCACTCACGATGATTCTAAAGGGCATGCAATAATGCAGGGGCCTTATTCCTTAGACGCACTTAGTCTCCCACAAGATCATCTAGTGGAGTATTGACTCTAGGGTTTTTTTATGTCTACCAAGTAAGTCAAGAGGTGAGTGGCACCCTTGGAGCATGTAGTGCGTCCTGAAGGGCACGTTGCGCAAGGAAAATGGAAAGAGGCGAGTGGCACCCTTGGATCACATAGTGCGTCCTGAAGGGCACATCGCGCAAGGAAAGTGAAAATATGTGAGTGGCACCATTGGAGCACGTAGTGCATCCTGAAGGCCACATCGCAAAAGGAAAATGGAAAGAGGTGAGTGGCACCCTTGGAGCACCTAGTGCGTCCTGAAGGGAATGTCATGATTTTTAACTGGTAAGTGAATAAACCTAGACGGCCTTAAAATGAATGATGTGTTAAGTAAGATTAAAAACAATTTTCCCTAAGAAAACGTCACCCAACCTAGTGAAATTAAAATCTAGTTCTAAGTAGAACTTGTGGTCAAAAAAATAAATAATAATAACAAATAAGCATGTCACAAGAAGGGGGTAAGAAATTCAAATTTATTTATTAAAGTCAAAATTTTAATGGAGGAATAAAATTTAAAAAGGGAATTGGTCTTTTTTTATCTATTTTTGCTAAATCAATTTAGATAAAAAGAAAAGAGGGTAAATGGTTGTTTCATCTACATATGCTAGTTTAATTTTTTAGTTAAAAAGAAAAAGGGGTAAATGGTTGTTTTTCTACACTTGCTAATTTGATTTTTAGTTAAAAAGCGAAAAGAGGGAAACTTAAAAGAAATAGGAAACTAACGGAAAAAGGGGATTTACCTAAAGAAAAGGGGAAACATAAAGAAAAAGTTCTATGTCTAACCTAGTAAGGAATCTTGCCTTGGGAACTTGTTATTTTTGAACTCAACTAGGAATTTAGTAAGGCGTAAGTCATTTAAGAAGTGTAAGGTAATTTTGGGACACCTAGGAGCCTTTCTAGGAATGATTTTAGGTGGGTGAGGGAAATAGGAATAATTAATTAATTAATAAAATTGAATTTTTGGTGCAACTAAGGGATGGGTGACATGTGTACGGGGGAGGTTTTTCCTAATTAATTAAATGAAAAGGGAATTTAATGAGAATTTGGGAAACTTATTACTTGAAAAACTCTATAAAAATGATGGAGGAGGAGGAGTATGGATATTATCTTTATGCATAACGTTATGCTGTTGAATTTTTGTCTTGACTGAACTTATCTTGTGGGCGTTGGGATACCTAGATCGAGTAATGAGTGGTAGCTCCACCTTGAAAGGTGAGATGGGTGCTAGAGGTTCTCTGGTATTGTGTGTGTGGCCCCTTTGCGGCTCGAGGGGCTTAGGGGGAAGAAGAGAACCCCTAGAGTTGGCTGGGAGGTACCGATGAGGTCACATTGGTCGAAAAGCGGGAGTCAGATGGAGCATGCGAGACTATGACTCGGAGCTGTCACATTTGGCTATGGTACGCATGCATTTACTTTTGAATGGTAGATTACTATTGTTCCTGTGCTTTCATTACTATAATTCTTTTATGTAAAGATTATGTTTTACTCAAAATTTTATAATCAATGAAAATAAAGTCATCCCAGCCTTACGCTTGCTAAATTTTGAATTGATTCTCTTGGAAAACCCAACCCTAATTGCTATGACTTTTCTGTGTTTGTTTTATTGAGTATTACAAAGAAATTTGTTTTTTTCCCTTATCCCTTTAGTCATCAGTCTGTGCTTGAGCAGTCGGCCAAGAGCCAAATTGATGGTCATCACTTCGGTGTTTAAAGACCTATAGATTCAAATTCCCTTCTTTTCTGTGCATGTATGATGAGTAGAGGATATTTTTTTCCCAACCGTCTATTCCTTCCTTTTCCTTGCATTGATTGATTCATTATCGAAGGATTGGTCCTTGAGCCTTCTTGTGCTGAGTATCTCTGTGTTTTTATGTGATTATATTTGCGCTTTGTCTCTGCGATTTCTTGATATAACCTCTGCGATTTTATTCATAAACGCCAACACTTTTTTGGGTATCATCTCTATGATTTTAATAATGAATCCCAGTACTTGGATTGGTCTTTTGACAACATTTTGTTTTATGTAGTGATTGTTGTTGTAATATATAGTGACTGCATTTTTATATACCGAAACAATGTTTTATTGTATATATCGTTTACAAATTTACCCCAACGATTTTACCCAGCAAAATCTTGTTTATAGACTTCATATCTCTTTTTACATGCAATACCAAAGCGATTTTACATGGCCAAGTTTCGTTGATAAAGTTTTATCTTTTTTTTAAATGCATTAACACGGTGGTATTTTCCTCTGTGTTTTTCTGAATGCAATTATTTACTCTGTGTTTTATGACTATTGACTATGATTTACCATTTCTATAAGTCAACAATGTATACACAACAATTTCTTAATGATTATTGATTGATAGCAGACTGTAGCAATTTTAATGACAGTGTTTTTATAACAACGATTTTAATGGATCGTGTTTTTATTATAATGATTTTAATGGATGGAATTTTTTTTTACAACGATTTTAATGCATAGCGTTTTTATTATAATGATTTTAATGGTTAGCATTTTTATAACAACGATTTTAATGGTAGCGTTTTTCTTTATATATGTGAATGATAGACAGTGTTTTCTTTTTATGTGAATGATAGATAATGTTTTCTGGGACATTTCACATGGAATAATAAGATTAAAGAAAATTCCAGTAAGCCTAGCATGTGAAATATGTAATAAAATTAAGGTCAGCTAACTGGAATACTATTAGTATAATGTGTTTGAACATTCATTGTCCCTCACATAATCCTGAGTTAAAACATGATGAAAATAATTCAGCTATAAATTAAAGTATGTGGGAATCGATTACCTGAGGGTTAAATATGCTGCAAAGTTTAATGTTTATTTTTACTTTATTCTAAGATAATTATCTCCAAATAAGTATCAGTGTTTTACCTTTGATAAGTTGGGGAAAAGCGTTGGGTGTTACAGAACATCCTTTGATTATGATGGCTTCAATCATTTTGGAAAAAACTATTTGTATTCAACTTTATTAAGTTTTTCTCATTTAAAACCCAAACATTATGACAGTGTTCCATTTGCTAGAATACGATAGACAACATTCTTATATGTATTGTCATCGTTTTTATTGTGACCTATGAATTTTGCAAACAATAGAATAATCATCTTCTATTTCCATTGTTTATGTATCGGTCTTACATGTCAGTGTTTTAACTTCTGCCACAATTGCTTAAATGCAATGATAATAGTTCACTCTTCCGCACTGAGACGTAATGATTAATAGTCAATGTTTTATGGTTTATTGGCAATAGTATAATAGCTTGTGCAATATTAATGGTTGAGGGTTATTAATTTTTTAGCTAAACATCTAATAGTTTAGTTGTTAACTGGTAACTATGTTCCTTGCACCTTAAGTCGATTGTAAGTGGGGGTTAGTCATAGTTGTTTAACCACACAGGTTTCCTAGTAGGAAGCAAGAAACCCTTCGGTATGTTGTGCAATTTAATTTGAGTGTTTTCACCTTGCATCTTGTCGTCTTGTTCCTTGGGTGCGTGGGTATATTCTTCTTGTATTTTGTCAGATAATTATGTCTCCTAGCGCATTGGATTTTTCTTGGGTTAGTGGTCTAGATTTTTTATGTTGCGCCAGGGTCACTATCACACCTATCGCCTTGTGACGACATGATTCCTGATGACGAGATCATTGTGCGCCCTGATGGATAGAGGAAAATGATAACTTGGCCAAAGTCTTGTGCTTCTCGATGTGGGCGTTTGTTCGTTGTAATTGATGTTGATACTTGGTTTTGTAATGCCTTAATGCATTTGGTTTTGCATGCCATAGAGGTTTTATATTTATTGGTCGTCAATTCATTTTGTCGGGATTGTTTATTTTGTCCTTCAGCTAGTAGGCGTCGACTTCCTTGTGTCGGGCAGGTAGTCATTTGTTTTCCTATTGATTATCCCATGTTTCGTCCAGTAGCATGATGTGATAGTGTGTTGAGTCATTGTTGTATGTTTCCTATTCTGCATCTATTGTGTTCTTCATCAAGTTCTGTTGTTTAACGATTGTCATTGTTGTGTTCCTCTCCTTCTTAAAACAAAAAAAAAATCACTTGTTGGCATCGCTTGTAGTCGTAACTATGGGGTCGTGACAACGTGCAAGAGGAAGGTAGCGGAAAATGCATAGAGTGGTTCAAGAATATGGAAATGGGCACCATTTCCTTTGGTAAGTGACTTATCACAATATCTATATTTAGTAGCTTCATTAAGTTGTCACTGTTATATTTTTGTACCACCAAGAAGCATAACAATATTAAATTCCACATAGGGATAATGTGGCCAAGGGAGTAGTAATTTTTATTATTTATTTTCATAATCTGAGAGGAGATTTTTATTTTTATTATTTCTTGTTATCATCTTAGCTAAGGTCTCCAAAAATGAGATCCTTTTCTTTAACTTCTTGTCTTTATCTCAAAGCAGGTTTCTCAGTATGCGATCCTCTACACAACTTCCAAACAAACACATACTACTACAATTTGTATATATAATACATAATTTTGATATCACTATAATGCATTTGTTTTTTTTTCTATTGATGATGTTATAGTGTTTATCTTTATCTTATATTTCATGTTGATAGAATAAATCATCCATGCCTACTTAGATATGTATTTTTTGTAAATGGTTTCACATTGTTGTAATACTTCCATCATTTGCTTAATATATTTCAACAAAAGGTTCTTCTTTCTATTAAATATATCATCCCATATCTTATTTAGGTTTCCAAGCAATGATGCATGCTCATTTCAGGAAGAATTTGATACATTTTTATTTATATTATCGTATTAATATCGATAAATCAAAATTTGCGTAGATGTTTGTTTTGTTTTTAGGAGGATTTAAGAAGAAGGGGTTTGAAGGATGACATGACTTGTATTGTAGTTAAAATTATTCTACCCAAACTCTTTTCTCCCATTTTATTTCCTCCTAAGAATCTATATATGCCAAGATGATTTCTATTTAGGAAAAAATTTCAAGATTCAATGAATAAATTAACCAACAAGCTATATGTGGTTGGAATTGTTGAAGACCTCTTTGAATAAGGTTTGACAATACTTACTAAAAGGTTTGTAGTTCACCCACAAATTTAAATAGTTGATCATGTGGTTGAATAATAATATTAACAAGTGATTATAGATTTAAGCTTAGTGATTGAAATGTAGTTTCTTATCCAACACTAGTAGCATAGGTAAAGGTAGAGGTAGAAGCAGTTTACTAAGAAGTAACCCCAACACTAGTAGATGTAAAGTTAATTGTTTAAGCAAGACAAATAACATAAGTTGTTTATTCCATTTCTTAATTAGTTCAATGCCTAACATCAATAACATAGACTACAACAACATGTACCTAGAAATGTATCTAGTATCACCCTCGGTATAATTAATAGAATCATCAGTAGAAAAGGAAAAGACGTAGCTTATTTTGATGGTGATGAAGCCATATGTTAGGGTAGAATCATCAAAGGAAATACTAGTGGTTCAAACATCTAATATATCAATAAAAAATATAGAAGCAATAGTATAAGCATAGCCTAGAGCATATAGATCAAAGACAAAGACTAGGGATGTGGGAGTAGGAGTTATAGGTCTAGACTAAGCAATTGATGATTCTCATTGTTAACCATAACCAATTAAGATAAAATTGTTGACTCTAGTGACACTTGCATTATTAACTACATTGATACTAGCATTATTGTTTTCTTCTGTTGTTATGCTATTTTAATTCATAGCTTGTTTTGTTGTTATGTTTTATATAAATAATTCAAATTTCTATAGTTTGATTTATTGTTAATTATCATCATTATTTTGTAGTGAAGTTATAGTTCGTTATGTTAGTTATAATGAGAAAGTTACTTTAAACTATGAATTAGATTTGTTATCAATAAAAAATTTAGTTCTTTCATTAGGGTTGTTAGTTTGCTTTTTATTTTATGTTAGGCATATTAGTTCAAGTTATACTTTTCTTTGTTGAGCATTTTTTTTGTATTCTCTATAAACAAAGAAAATTGATAATAAATGGCTATAGAAATTTTGAAGTTATACTACTATACTATGTGGTGTAGATCCTCATGTCGCGAATGATAAAAGTCATCTTTCCAAGGTCAAAGAGCTTCTTAAGAAATGGGTTGCTCACCAAGAAACCTTAATAGAGTATAAAAAATGGGATTTCTTATGAACCATGGGGTGTCCCAAAATATAGTGCCTCAACATTCAGTTATCAATTTAACATAGGACTATAATCATGTTATCATTACTCTTCAAGAAAACAATAGCACCTAATGCCAACATTATTATGTCAATCAACATGTTTTTATTAAGTAATTCATAGAATGATAGGTCAATGAGCTAGTTACTTTAAAAGATGAAAACAATCATTTTCATATTTATTATCAAAAAACATTCCCATGCTTTCATTAGATTTATTTGTACATGCACTCTTCCAAGAGTGAAATATGAAATTATTGGTTTGCATGTCCATGGGACCCAATGTGGTCTCTAGGATATCTTCATTGATATGTTCTGAGAAGCGGTATACAATAGAGTTTCTTGCATCAGGTGTAATGTATTATATAATTTACGGTTGTGAAAGATACTCACACTTGAAGAAATCAAAAGTGTTGATGTGCCTACTTTTTGGCAGAGCTTTTGGAACATGTTTCTATAAATTTCCTTGGGAACTTGTGGGAATAACCATTTTAATATTCCTTAAAGAATGCAATCAAAAAATCAAAAAATCCCCCAAATTCTTCATTGTTGTTTCACACCTCACTTCTTCCAATCTAAACATATTTTTTTTCTCTTCATAAGAATATAGTGATGAATAACCTTGGTTAACTCCACAATTCCCAATTTTTTAGTATGTTCGTCTACAAGATTATGTTTTTACTCTTAAACCCCTTTTCCAACCAATGTGGCACTACACTCACCTTAAAAACTGTTGCAACTAGGTATTAATGTCAATGATAATGGTGGAAATAATGTCGCCAATTGAACAAATTTTGGAAATAACGTTGTGCCCATGGGAGGAGCTATGAGTGGAAAATTAGGTGGAACAAAATATTCCTTTGCAACATTCCCTTAAGGGTGGAAACTTCCTTAATGTAAATATACCTTTACAACATGTTTGTAAATATTTCACTCTTTTCATTTGGGTAGTCATAAACTGGCATCTTTGATCCAAGATTTTACACAATGTATAACAAACATGTATTTATAGATTTTGAGTTAATGCTCATAATGTTAGGGTTGGTAGGGTCATAAAGGACATCTATTTCTAGGATGTTAAGTGCACTCTGCAACAATGCCTTGCATATGTAGTTTGTTATAAAATTCTAAGAAAATCTATTTTATTTCATGAACGCAATGAACCAATAGTAGGAGTGTACCTACGTTGTGAGTTTCCCAATAATCTAATATATTCTATGGATAGATGCATTGTGGACCTAACATAACACTAGTATCAAATTAGTAATAGTTTCTTTATACTATGTATAATGTTGAAATTAATATATAATTGATTTTGTTTATTTTTACATAATTTTTTGGTACATACAAACATGGAATAGCAATTGAACACTCACCTCTCTAAGGAATTGTTGTTTAATTTCATTATGGTATGACTCAATGGAAGCATTTGTTTCCTACTTTTAATGTTGGAATTTTTTACATGATTTGACCCACATACATATCACTGTAAGAAACAAGTGTTGCATGGCAATGTAGTCCCTGTCGCCCCACCTAAGTTTTAAAATATGAAAATATAATTAATTTATTATATTATTAATAATAAAAATTTATTAAAAGCAACATGTTATTAATGATATATGTCTTCCATAATTATTTAAATCCTATAATATATTAGATTATACTTTAAGGCATAAGGCATATGATTATTAATTAGGAATATAATTATTATTAATAATTATATAATAATAGCAAGGGAGGCAGGTGCGGGAGGGGTGTTGTATAGCCCTAGAGGACAAAGGTGGCTAGATTATGCCTAGAACCTGGGTATAAATTCTAATAATATGCCAGAAGACTACGCATTGTACTAGGGAGTTCTATTATTCCAGTAACATCAACTTAATCAGATCTCATTAGTAGGAGACTCAAAAAATATAATTCGACATCTTTTGTTGGGAACCATCCCAAAAAATACCAGGCTTGAAAGAATAGTTGCTCATATCAAACTCCTCTCATTTCCCTTACAAGTAAATTTCATCCACGTCCTCTGTGGAAATAACGAAGCAACAGACAATATGGAAAAATAGGCAATTGGTTTTCCCCCCGACCATATGAAATCTCAAGGGTGGGTCCACTTCGAAGCTCCTCCCTAATGACTGAACTCTTTGTTAGCATCTCACCACCAACCTCCAGGATCCATGCATCCCAACACCTAAGGGGCTCATGCAGAACGGGAAATATTTTCAAAGGGAAAGGGCATACCCTCAATCTCTCATGGTTCATGGGAAACCTCAGAACATGACCCTCAATCGTATCCATGGAAAATTTTGTCCTTCCCGTGAAGTACAAAGTACTCCACATATTCAATCCAGCCATATCTTCACATGCCTCGAAGATAACTAAAAATATTGTAATCATGAAATCCAGTATGGAAACTCAACCAATACAGGCCACCTCAATTTCTGAAAGGAACGTGATCTGTGGGATCTTGCGAAGTTGCTTGCATTCATGCACCAAGGTAACTCCTTCCCAAGATAAATCTAATAGCTCGTTTATGCTCCTCCATTATCGCCAGGTTTCTCTCCATCACAGGGATTTAATGATTCTTATCATAACAAAGAGTTTGAAAGATCTTCAAATTTTATCGATTAAGAAGGAGTCAGGTGGGTATGGTATCTCAGGGAATCCACAACATCACAATTTGAATTTTTCTTGTGTGGATCCTATCCAATTTAAAATTAGTAGAGATAATAACGTCATGTCCCATGAAAATGACCAACAACATGATCGGGTGATCATGTAGGAAGAGTTGGTGGAAGACAACTTCACCACCTCGCAACAACTCTTGCTCAGAATTGATTCTCACAGTTCAACTCTCAATTTCACTTTGGATACACTACCCTAGCATCGAGCATTGATCAAACAACTGCAATATGAAGTATATTTCCTTCATCGACATGGGGAATTATTGGAATCTGGGATGCAACTGAGATCTCCAAGCACCACGGTCCAGAGTTAGAATGATGAAGTTGGGAGCAGACCAGGTACAAATGAAGTAATTCCAAATTTGAATATTTCCTTACAACCACCTCCGGATGAAAAACTTGCCCAAGATGGCCAGTAAGACTAAATTTATATTTTGTAAGCCAATTTAAGGCATATGTTCACACTTTTTTGAACAGTTCTTGGATATGATTATTTTTTTGCAGCCTGAAATCTTATGAGGCACATTTTTTCTTAAAATGGTGTTGGAAGTAGGCCAAAGTGGAAAGAAAGGCTATTTTGGGGAAGAAGGAATGAACGAGGAAAGCGACAGCTAGAAGGAAGAGTAGCACGCGTGCACGCATGGAAGACCTAACGACGTAGGGTTAGGGTTGCTGCAATACATTGTAATGGCTGGTGAGCCAAAAACATATCAATATAGATACCTAGGTCTCATAGGGAGAGACCAGAGTCAGACGGGATAAAGAGAGTCTAGAGGAGGAGTCATGTTTTGATAACTAGTTGTAATATGTTGTTATACGACCAAATTTTGTAAGTTGTTGAGTTGGAGAGGAGTAAGGAGGGTATATAGTGAGGGTTAGATCATAGGCTGAGGATCCTGGTGCAATATAGTCCACCTCACAATAGATCTTGACCCAACTGAAAAGAGTTGTAAAGCGCGCAACGTTGTAGTTTTGGAACTGCTATAATAAAAGAGTTGAGTAGATAGATCTTTGTGGACGAAGCCCGGGAGGGGGTGGACCACGGTAAAAATTGTGGTATGTGATTGAATGCATTTGTTTCCTTATTGTTTTTAGTAGTTTTTGATATGTTAAATGAATGAGTTGATTATATTCCATGCATAATCATGAATGATTGTTTATTGCGTTAATAAGTTAAAATATAACTCTTAGCGCACACTTCTCAGATCTCCACTCAATCCTAGGACTCAAACCCATGAGTATTGCATCCATGCATTAAGAATATCTCTGGTGAGACTGCGCAATGCACTATGTGCATTGCATTTCCTTCTGGGTTACCAGGAGGGCCGATAGTTTTAGAGGTTTTGTTGGAACCTCAGTAGACATGAACCCTCAGTCAAGTGTATTGAGGATATAAACTCAGATATAAATAATAATAACCAACAAATGGTTTTGTTTTTTTTGGTTGGAACAGTATAGGATTAAGTAGATGAGATCTGTTGAAAATTTGTGAGATCTGCAGAAGGCGAGTCAAGAGAATACTAAAGAAGACAATGAGAAGGAGAAAAGAATGAACTGCTAGAAGGAGATGTTGAGACTGTGGAATCCCATAAAAGTAGAGATCGAAAGATGGCTGAAGAAAAAGGAGATGAAGTTTGCCTAGAAAGATAACAGAAACCCTAGAGTAACACCACACGAATACCTTCAAAAATATGTGTTTACTGATTTGCATGAAGTTTTTTTCTGTGATTTTCCACACTTATTGCAGGATTGGATATTAAGGTTGAAGGATAACCATGCAACAAACTGGATCTAATAGCTAGAGTGGACCTTAGTACATATTGAGAATTTATAGCAGGTGAAAAACAAATTCACCCACACAGTATATTTTTATCTCGATAGTATTGTAGCAGGATTCATAACAGAATTTGCAGTAGATACAACACAGCAGAGCAAGAGTTTCTATGTGGGCCTCGAGGAAGGTATATTAGATTGTTGTATACTTCTATTAAGATACTGCTATAAAACAAAGGGGTAATGACAATGAAGTCAGGAAGTTAAACTTACCTGCATGCTTGGGGGAAGGGGGGAAGAACTGACAGAAAGAGGAGAAATGGAAGGAGGAATGGATAAGGTAAAGAAGGAGGAATCCTTGGACCCAATTATGATGGACGACGACCAGATCAAGTGAATCATGGAGACAAATGGAATATGAGCGGTGGAGTACCCTACCAATACAAGGTGAATACCAAGAAGAGAGTCATAGCCGTAAGGGAAGGCTTGTCGAGTGATGAAAAAGAGGTCGAGGATCTCCAGGATGTGGATCAGATTGAGGAAATCCTGCACACAACATATGAGAGGAAGACAAGAGGCCCAAGAGCTGGGAGAGAACACAACAATCCTATTCATATTAATGTCAGTGTGGAACTCATAAACCCATGTGCGAATAATAAACCAAAGAGAACACCACCGTTTAGGCAACCAAATTTTGGGAGAAGAAAGACAGAAGGAAGTACATCTACACAAGGAACAAAAACTGGAGGAGCTAGTCCAGGAATCACTAGTCAAGTATCTACACCACGCGGAGGTAGTAGTTCAGTGTTCAGAATGGTAGGACACAACCCCACCATTAGGTTACCATAATTTAAAGGAGAAGTGTCAGAGGACCCGGAAAAACACTTGCTTATCTATGAAAATATTTGGGAAGCAAAGCAGATCACAGACGAGGACACCAAACTTGCATAGCTAGTGATTACACTAAGGGATCACGCACTGGATTGTTATATGATTTTATCTACAGACAACCCACAAAGGAAAACCACAACAATTATGGACATCAAGAAATTGTTGATAAATGAGTTTTAGAAGCCAAGTTCAGAGGATCAGTACATGAACAAGATGATAGAAATTAGATAGAAACCAGGAAAATCTGTATGGGAGATTGACCAGAGATTCAAGCGACTGAAAGGGAAACTGAAATATCTCATGACCGATATGAAGCATAGGCAGTTGTTCGTCAACTCACTAATACCATACATGAAATACCCATTGTGAAAATAGAAGTTTCAAACATAGTCAAAGGCTTTGTAGACAACCCTACAACTGGAATAAAACCAATATCAGCAAACAGATCCAACCATAGAAGAATTGAAGGAGGATTTGAATAACTTAATGTTTTAGCTAAACCAAAACTAAAGCAAGGACAAACGCGAAGACGTTTGGTGTACCACATGTAGGATGGAAGGACACCACAAGAACGAATGTCCAACATTCATGCAGTATATGGAAACAAGAATGCCAAATCCTTTACCAACAAGAGGACTATGGTGCGAAATTTGTAAGAAACCAAGCCATGATAAATATCACTGCCCAATGATGCAGAAATACCAGATAGTCCCAAAGAATTCATATTGTAACTTTTGCAAGTCAGTGGGCCATGATGAGAAAGATTGTAGAACTATGGATTTGATGTGAGAGAGGACATCAGATGCATATAAGGTGCAGGCAAAAATGATGACTAGGAAAGTTGCACCACAATTTAACCCAGTCCCAGACCCATACAAAACTCTACAGCAGCAGTATAATATTGTGCAACAACCATATAATACCGCGCAACCACAATACAAAACAACAAAAACTTAGTACAATACTGCACAGTACAATCAGGTGCCTCGGTATAATGCACTGAGAGGAGATCGAGTTGGCTACAGAGGTGGAGGATGAGCAAGAGGAGGCTTCGAAAGAGGTAGAGGACCAATGGTATGTCACAATTGTCAACCACTGGGACATTATGCAAGGGAATGTACACTTCCACCAACAACTTGTGTGTATTGTCATGCATCGGATCATGACACAGAAAAATGTCCTACATTACTAGGGAAGATCCAGGAAAATAGGAAACAGAAAAACCAGAATGTTCAATGGATTTCAGGTGAATCGAGGGATAAATTACGAAACATAAACATAGTTACGCATGAAAGAGATAAAATAGGAAACAACGCAGCCCGACAAGATGCATTACAACACCAGTGGGTGAAGGCAAATGTCAAACCAAGGAGACAGTTTGACGCGTAGAATGAGAAGGACACATTTAAGCAAGACAAACAAGAATTCTTGAAGAAAGACACTGTGTCAACTTCAAATGCACAGTAGAGCAAGGAAGTGACAAAGTATGAGATGCTCCCATTGTTGGATCATACCAACGAAATACAACCCATGGGACAAGTAATTACAATCAAAGGATTTTTGCAATCATGTGTAAAACTATTGAATTACCCATCCTCTATTAAAATACTGCAAAATATATTAGAAAAATGTAGCATAGAGACAGAAGGAAAAATAGAACAAGAAATAGTCAATCACCTACATACAAGGAGACAAACAAGTAGGGAGTTCGGGATGAATGCCAACATCAGATATTTTAACATGGGGGATATCATATTGGATCTAGGATCTGAATTCAATGTACTACTAAATAAGACATGGCAATGTATGGGAGAGCCCACATTAGGATATTCACCTGTCCAGCTGAAACTAGCAAATCAACACAGAGTTCTGCCAATTGGTAGACTGAAAGGAGTAACAGTAGACCTGGATGGAGTGTGCACCAAAGAAAACTTTGAAGTGATTGAAATAGTGGATGACACAACACCATATCCAGCATTGCTTGTCTTGGATTGGGTGTTTGATAACTATGCCATAATCAATTTAAAGGCATGAAAAATGACATTTGAGTCAGGAGAATATAGGGTCATTGCACCATTGGACCCATCAGAAGGGGAAAGGTTTGTAGAACCTACTTTCTTAGACTTAGAGGAAATTAGCTCATTGTACAGAACAACTACGCGTGATGAGGATTATGTAAATCAAACTATATATGGGATACTCATTTGGTGGAGCATTACTTCATGTGCGACAGACTCATATATAGGTTTAGAAAAATTGGGAACAAAGGCTACACGAAATTTCCACAAGAAGGTGTGCAAGAACAGATCGCACAGTAAGGTGGGTAGGCACGGAGGTAAGGGAACCACCCAGTTTCCATGGAGTGAATGATCTAGAAGTATTCTTGACACAATATGAGGATGCAATGTTAGAAAATAAGAGACTCTTAGCACTCGATATAGAACTCAAGGCCACACCTACAATATGGTGGGGTGTTGGCTCTCAACCAAGTTTTGGGAGAACGTTGGTCATGTTTGACCATTTTTGGGACTTCGACAGGTTGGTCGAAGATGAAGTGCCCATGCAAAGCGGAGATTGTGAGATCTCGCCCTTTTTGTGGGATTTTTGGGCTTTTAGGGTTTATGTAACGGGTATGGGATGTGATCCCATGGGTGTACCCATGTTTAGGCCCCTTTTGTAATGTATAAATAAGTATCTAGGTGATGTAAGAATGAATCGATGGCTTAGGTATAATATTATCTATGTGTAATAAGATGTGTTAAGGCTTGGAGAGCTAAGTGCAAGTGTTTTGTAAGTACTTTGTGCACAGAATATGTAAGGCTTTGTGCTTTGATATAACTTAGGAAAGGAGAATTTGGCGAGGTGCATGCAAATCTCCTATCCTATGTGAAGTTGGCTTTGTGGCTTGGTTCTTGTAAGGAGATTGAAGAGACTAATAAGGAAGAGAAGAAGAGTTGGTGGACATAGCCCCACACTGGGGTGAACCATGTATATCCTGTGTCAATGTGCTTTTTAATATATTGTTTATGTTGTTTATGTATTTAATTTCTTAATCCATTGATGCTCAGTGATTTATATATGAATGAATGCTAGATATACTCTGATGCTATGTGCTAATGCTTAGACATGATTAGATATTGTGTAATATTGCGTTGTTCTCTAACAAGGGTTTAACCTATGATGTGAATAAGGGTTAAAAGACTAATGGATGATAATTTCTAAGTGCTCTGTTAAGTATTGTGATCACAAATCTGTGTCCCATCTAGGTTGTATACACTTGAGTTCTGCAACCCCCCCTAACTCTACCTCGGGTGAGACTTCATATACTTCGCAGGTGTTGCTGAAACGACCAGTAGTTAGGGTTTTGTTGGTGCGTTGTTGAAGCGTTAAACCCTCGGTATTCCCCTGTGCCAACAAATGGTTCTATTGCTGGGGCCTGAAACTGTGATTGCTAGGAACTGAAGAAAATAGAAAGTTGTGTGCATAGATCTTTTGTTGTAGTGCACAATATTCTAATTGACTTGTGAGGCTCTTTGCTGATAAGGGAACTAGATCTGAAGAAAAGAGGTAATATATTAAATCTTTGTGCTCTAATAAAGGTAAGATAGGTGGAAATTTTCGCTTCGAAATTATGAATCTAGGTATGATTGATAGATTTTGTCCTAGTATGAAAACTAGGGCATAGTTAGAAGAAACAAGATTTGATCTGAATAGATCTGATATAAATAGTGAAAGATATGTTATTCCTATGAATAGAAAGAATTTTTGGACTAACAAGTGGATGCAGGACCCTAGAAAGAATTTTTGCAAGTTGCAGGCACATCACTGTTATCCCAGTGCGCAATACAAGAAAGGTTGGGGATCGTTTAATAGAAAGAGAGGATTAACACTTTTTTATAGTTGCAGAAGACCAGAACATATTGCTAAATAATGCCCTGGCATAGGTCCTATTTGTATTTGTTGTAAATTTGTTGGTCATGAGGTTTTGGATTTCCCTAGAATGATTGATAAAGTTGAAAATATGAACTTGAGACAAGAAAACCATGAAGAAGGTCAAGAAACTAAGGATATGCTAGAGAATCAGAAAGAATCAAAGGCTATGTTATTACAGCTGAAAGAAATATTGAATGATCACTGAGACATTAGTTTACCAAAGAAATTAAAAGAAAAGAAGTGCATAGAAACATGAATAGGAGACTTTGACATAGACTATGTCTTGGATGAGGAAACATAGGTGAACATTATGCCAGAAAGTACTTGGGAAATTTTTGGAAAGCCTGCCATGATTCCTTCATTAGGAAGGATAGGCTTGTTTAAAGGAAAGATGATAACCCTATGTGGAAGACTTACTCATGTACCTATGATTTCTCATGGAGCATTGACTGAAGAAGACTTTGAGGTCATTAAGTTTGTTGACAACAACGCTCCTTTTTCACTTTTGTTAGGAAAGACTTGGATTGAGGAAGATCAGATATGGAGGAAAGAAGAAGAGGAAGCCATAGAAAAGAAGAAGCAATAATTAAGGGACCTCATATCCAAGAAAATAGCATGACTAATAGAAGAACAAGAGGACAAGTCGAAGCAAATGAGGGCCATAGACTTATCTATCGAAGTTGAAAGAACATACAAAGGCTTAAAGAACCTATCCAGGCAGGAGAGAAGAGAACCCACCCTAGAATTAGTAAGAGAAGAGATATTGCATGCGAAATGTTTGAGAGAACATCAACAGTGCGAAGTTACTATTCTAGGAGAAGATAATAATACAAATGGAAAGAGGAATCCAGAAACTTAGATTAGAAGGAAGAATGCCAGAAAGCTCAATAAGAAGAAAGCAAAGTTAGAAATACTCGAGGAGGTTCCAGTGAAGACTTTGCAGGGAGAAGGCTTGCATAATTGAACTTTGTCGGAATAGCAGAACAATGCAGAATGGCACTTCACCACGACAAAGGTATATGACTGTTGGAGGCATCCCGACCATTCAAATGATGCTCTGGAATGGTTAGAAATGCAGTTATTGTGGAAAATATCACAATGAGACCGTTGAGACCGTGCCATAATGGATGGAATAGTATTGATTGAGGCTTTTAGATCTTTTGGAGGAACCCATTACAACACTGTTTATTTAATCCGTCGAATTCCTCATCAGGACCACTTTTTGAAAATTGTGATTATCTGAGTTAACAGAGAATTGATTTCTATTGCGCTGTGATTTTGAGACCTCTCCACCTGTTTCTTACCTTGATTATCCATTCGCCTACCTGAGATATTTGATCATGAGCGTGCATGTCGGGTGAACTTAGCGTAATAGAGAAATCCATAGAATAGATGTTGATCGACCTTGCGGCTGAGAAGGTCATGTCCACATAAATACAGGCCTCATCAATGTAATGTTTGCAAGCATCCCCCTCGAATGGACGTCGATATAGGCCATTCTAAACTGTGAGAGAGAAGAGAAGAAAGCACCGCAACGATCGAGCGAATGCGAAGTTTATCCCATCGGTCTTTCCCAACTACATCCCACCTCTGGTTGGAGCGATTAGTCGCGACAGCGTCCCGCGTGAGTTTGAGTACATTCTCATCACTGTGTACCTCCCGAAGGGGATACAGGTAGTTGAACCGCAACTAGGATTGATCCTTGATCTTAGGATCAGTGACTTTAACCTGGGAGACAGGAAGAATTATGCGTTGCTCGCACCACATAGGTACTTGACAAATATGACTAGAAAGAAACCGAAGATAGTCCCCCAGTCGTGGATCAAGGATATCGTGAGGTCCACCATCCTCAACTTCCTAAAGATACCCCACTTTGACAGACATCAGGAGGTTAACGCATGTGTTAAATTCCTCTTTTAGTGCTACCATGGAGGATATCTATGGTTATATAGGTGCGTGATTGTGGATTCAGTGCTAATCCACATGATCACTGGACTGAGCATGCAAGGACCAGACCCTCAGAAGTTCTACCCAGTGAAGGCTGCAAATCGCTCCATTGTGCAGCGAATAAAGGAAACCTACGATAATGTGGAGAAGGGGAATCGGGGATACAAGGTAGTCTCCATACAAGATGGCATAGTGCACCTAGATTTTCAGTTGATAGCAGGCACGCTTGTTTGGAAGAATAGACCGATGCAGGTCATGGGGTTCGTAATCGACCTCGTAGGGAAGTGTATTGAAGGGATGAAGATGAACTGGGCGAGCTACCTCGTCAATGAGTTGGAGAAGGGTTGTCGTGAAGCACAGGACAAAGGTTATGAATTCCACTTATGCTAGTTACTCATTCTTATAACATTTGTTGCTTGGGAGATGCCGGAGGGAGTGACATTCCCAGAAGTTGGTCCATCAGAACCATTGGCTGGGAGGTTCACCACCTTGTGGTATTCAAGCATTATGGTGAAGCAGTGGTAGTCGAATGTTGTCTTCCACACCCACTACTTATAGCTCATGTAGGCCATTGAATACTTCCCCCAAATGGCGTCGAATACACTCCATCGGTTTAGGCCACTCATGAAGTTTCGCGTAGACTAACACTTCATATATATCACCATGCGCTGGGACGAAAAAAAAGGAGGAGCTACAGTCTTACTACAAATTGACCGAGGAACACATGGAAGAGATAACCTAGGAATGGTCGGCTGAATTCCTTGTACTAGTCGAGAAGACAAATCTCTTTGACCCAGACATCATCGAAAGCCCCTTGATCACACAAACAGAGTGGGATGGACTGAGCAATGCTAAGAAGAATAAGAAAAAGGAAGAAGTGTAGGAGATAAACAATGCCTTAAAGGAAACGACATCTGACTCACCTAGAGGTAGAGGAGGTGACCAAGTAAACCATAAAGAGGAAGGGGAAGAAGATAAGCAGGAAAAGGGTGAAGTGACACCACTGAAAGACCCCCTTACAAAGGCCGAGACATCAAAGAAAAGGAAGGTTTCTCCAAATAAACCCTTAGCGCAAAAGAAGTCACGAGCCAATAAGCCTCAGTCACAGAATGTGCCCAAGTGGATTATATTGACCTCATTGAAGGATATTTTACAGCAAAATGAGGCAAAGAAGGAGACAATGTATGCCAGAATCGAGGCAGAGATGAAGGGGGTAAAAAAATATCTCTATTCGAGTCGTGCGGTGTATATTGTACCATTATCATCAAAAGTTGTAGAGTTGAAGGATGAGCCCACCCAACTGCGAAGGATAGAAGATGCTACAGAGGCTCACCTTCGTCTAGTACAGAAATAAAAAGAGTAGGCCCCAGATGCCTTGAATAAAGTAAAGGAGGAATCCTTAGAGAAACGTCGGGTTGCGCAGCAAGAGAAATATTACCTTAGAGCAAAGATTGAAGAAGACAGAGAGCAGATCCAGAAAGAGAAATACCAGCTACTCATGGAGCAGATGAGGGTAAGAAAGGAAGTAACTAGAGAACTTATCTCTGTGTCAGGATTGGCTCATATGGAAGAAGAGACAACTGAGAGCCAAGTGGGTAAGCTCGATGAGTCCATTCAACAACTTCAAGCAAGAGTAGAAGAGTTAGAACTACAAGCAGTGTAGAGTACTCCACAAGAAGTGCTAGATCAAAGGGAATAAACTTCCAGGAGTGCAATAGAAAGAATCAAGGTTTTGGCTTTATCATGAAAGAAGTTAAGTAACCGAAGTGCGCAGACATATGAGTGCCTTGCAAAAGACCCCAAGCTGAGGAGATTGGATGCACAGCTCCAGGAGGTGAAGCAATAGGCATCGATAGTTCAAACAAAACTAAAGTAGCTTACAGTCATTAAGAATATGAAGAGATCGCAGGAGAAACATGCAGTTCAGCAAAAGGTCATTTCTATCTAGAGCAGAGTGATGGAGGTGACACAACAACTCCAATTGGTGCAGGATGAAGCCTACACCCTCTTTGAAGAAATCGAGGCACAAATATCACAGCTGGAATAGGTGGTCACAATATTGGAACAACGCCTAGAAGGGCTTGTCACCGAGCAATTCATTTAAGATTTTGTCGAGCAGGAGGCTCTGGCGAAGCAGGAAGTTGAGATAGCTCGAGCTAACCTTGAGGCCTTCGAAGCAGTATTTCCCAGATCAGAGTGACTCGAGACGAGTCACAGGTGAGTGTTGGGGGCCTATTGGCCCTCGACCAAGTTTTGGGAGAACGTTGGTCATGTTTGACCATTTTTGGGACTTCAACAGGCTGGATGAAGATGGAGCACCCAAGCGAAGCGAAGATTGTGGGATCTTGCCATTTTTGCGGGCTTTTTTGGATTTTAGGGTTTATGTAATAGGTATGGTATGTAGACATGTGGGTGTACCCATGTTTAGGCCCCTTTTGTAATGTATAAATAAGTAGCTAAGCGATGTAAGAATGAGTCGATGTCTTAGTACCAAAATTAGCTATGTGCAATAAGATGTGTTAAGGCTTGAAGAGCTAAGTGCAAGCATTTTGTAAGTACTTTGTGCACAAAATGTGTAAGGATTTGTTCTTTTATCTAACTTGGAAAAGGTGGATCTGGTGAGGTGCGCGTAGATCTCATGTCCTATGTGGAGTTGGCTTTGTGGCTTGGTGCTTGTAAGGAGATTGAGGAGACTAATAAAGAAGAGAAGAAGAGTTGGTGGATGTAGCCCCACATTGGGGTGAACCACGTATATCATGTGTTGATGTTGTATGCAGAGTTAGCTTTGTGGCTTGGTGCTTGTAAGGAGATTGAAGAGACTAATAAAGAAGAGAAGAAGAGTTGGTGGATGTAGCCCCACACTGGGGTGAACCACGTATATCATGTGTTGATGTTCTTTGTCTTATGTTGTTTATGTTGTTTAGGTATTTAATTTCTTAATCCAATGATGCTCGGTGCTTTATATATGAATGAATTCTAGATCTACTCTGATGCTATGTGTTAATGGTTAGATATGCTAAGATCTTGAGTAATATTGCATTGTTCTGTAACAAGGGTTTAACCTGTGATGTGAATAAGGTTTAAAAGACTAATGAATGTTAATTTGTATGTTCTTTGTTAAGTATTGTGATCAAAGATCTGTGTCCTAGCTAGGTTGTATACACTTGAGTCCTGCAACCCCCCCTACCTCTACCTTGTGTGAGACTTCATCTGCTTCGCAAGTGTTGCCAAAAGGGATGGTTGTTAGGGTTTTGTTGGTGCGTTTTTGAAGCGTTGAACCATAGGTCTACCCATGTGACAACATGGGGTGCACACAAGGAAACAATCACAGATTGGTACCAATGTAAGTGGTTATTGCACATAAGGCTCAACGCAGAACATAAAAGAAACAAGCAACATAAGTCCGATGGATAGGTGGCACCAGTGGAACACTTGGAGATGTGCAAAATGCTATGGAAAAAGACATCCCCAAAGGAATGGCCTCATCATTCTGTACACACCTTAGAAGGCATACCAGGAACTGCTTAGAGGAACTACAAGTTGGATGGTATTGAAACATAATTTTATAGTCACTTTCTCATTCAATCATGAGAACCCCAACATAGATACAACAATTAAGCAGATAAGAGGGGTGATATTCATTAAGGAACTAGAAGTCGAACTCATAACATAAGAAAAACAGCGGAACAAATAGGCAGTCAAAGAATTGTTGCCATGCTACCATGTTGATCCAGATGGATATCGGTGGCCACCAACCTTTTCTAACTGGCTCAAAACAATTTTCTGACATTTTTGGCAATTTACTATTTTTAGCAGTTTTTAGTTCCAGGGGCATTTTGAGGGAATAAATGAAGGTTTTTTGGTATCGATCTCCTCAATTATATAAAAATACATTATTGATCCCCGAAAATGAATATCCTCAGTGATACCTTTCCAACGGGCTATCACACGCCTAAAACGAAGATCGTATGCAAAAGTTACGACCCCAGGAAGTTGATGTACTAGCTTACCCAAATGGGGCCCACATGACTTTTGGCGCTTCATCTCCTAGGGTTAGGTTTTTGTATGTCTAGAGTTTTTTTCATTCTTTCTTATTGTAAAAAGGCCTTCAGAGCCTCATTGTAACCTTCTTCTTGTGAATGTGTGTTGTCTTCACATCTCTTCTCAGAGATAAGCCACCGCCATTCCAGCAAGCTTGTTTCCACTGAATTTTATAGATTTAGCTTATTTCGTTATTGAATAGAAAACCATTTTTATTGTATCTTTGTTATTTTGTGTTAAGCACCTGTTAATAATCTGTATCCATTTCGTTCTACTCATAAAATATGGATCACATGTGCAGGAAGAAGCACCAGATGAAGATGATTTGCGCGATAATCAGATCGAGGAGGCAGAAGGCGAAAGAGAAGTGGAAGGTCCACCTATAGAATTAGAAGTAATTGTTGTGTCGATCAAGGTGAAGAAATGCATCATTGGGATAGTTGAGAATCCCAAAATGGCCAGCATTGGAGACTACTAGGATGAGAAAACATTAGAAAACATAATAGAGTTACTGCGCGAGTACAACGACCTGTTCCCCACAAAATTTATAGAAATGAATGGAAGGAGAGCTAGGAGAAATGAATATACCACTCAGAGCTGAAGAAAGACCGATCAGAAAACAACCATACAAGCTAAACCCGATATATAAGAAAAAAATTAAAGCTGAGATCGATAAAATGCTCAAAGATAGAATCATAGAACCTATGGAAGAATCAGAATGGATAAGAATGATAGTAGTTCAGGAGAAAAAACAAGGCGAGATAAGAATATGCATCGACTTGAGGAAGTTGAATAATGCATGCCTACATGACCTGTTCCCTACACCGTTCAAAGACGAAGTGTTGGAGAACGTAGGAGGACACGTAGTTTACTCATTCACTGATGGATTGTTAGGATACCACCAGATTAACATAGCACAGGAAGACATATACAAGACCACGTTTGGCACAAAATGGGGATCCTACCAGTACACAATCATGCCATTTGGACTGAAGAATGCACCAACAATTTTCTCCAGAGTATTCATAGTTGCATCTAAAGAATTTATCCACCAATTTCTAGAGGTATACTTCGGTGATTGGACAATCTATATCATGTTGAAAGATCACATCGAGGTCTTGTGATTGATGTTAGAAAGGTGTAGGCAGTTCCAGATATCATTAAACATCAAGAAATGCATTTCAGAACACTGTTTGGGATACTATTGGGACATATAGTATGAAAACAAGGCTTACTAGTAGATCTTGCAAAGATTGAAGTAATTGTTAACTTGCCACCACCAAAGACATTCCATCAACTAAGAGTGACATTGGGAAACACAAGATACTACAAAACAATTATCAAAGGGTACGCGCAGATCACCGTGCCAATGGAGAAACTGTTAAAGAAAGATATAAAGTTTCAGTGGAATGAAGATTGTCAACATGGTCTGGATACGCTGAAATAAAATATGGTCAGCGTGCCAATACTAGTATTTCCAGAATGGGAGAATACAATCCATGTACATGTAGATTCATCAGCCATAGCACTTGGAGCTATTTTGGCGTAACCAGGAGTGGGAGATTTGGATCATCCTATAGCGTTTGAGAGAAGAAAACTATCAGAATCATAGAAGAACTATAACACTACAGAGAGGGAAGGCCTGGTTATGGTCTACGCACTGCATAATTTCAGACATTACTTATTGGGAAAAAATTTTAAGATGTTCACAGATCACTCAGCCCTTAAATACCTAGTCAACAAGCCAATGTTTTGGGGGTGAATCTGTCGATGGTTATTATTGTTTCAAGAGTTTTATTTTGAAGTAATATTCAACCCAAGAAAGCTGAATGCAGGACTTGACCACCTATCAAGGGTCACAAATGGAGAAGAACCTACAAACCTAGAGGAAAATGTTTTGGACACACAATTATTTTCAGTCCAAATTGTTGGAAAATACTTTGCAGATATCATCTAATATTTAAGTACAGGTAGTGCTCCATAGCAATATAACACTACGCAGAAGAAAAAACTGGTAGTTCAGGATGCAGACTATCAGTTGATCGCAAGACACTTATACAAAATGGGCACAGATAGCATCTTCTGAAGATATGTGCTAGAACACGAAATACCAAGGGTTTTAGTAGAAGCCCATGAGGGAATAACATGAGGACATTACGCAGGCAAAGCTACCACGCAGAAGGTATTGCACGCAATACTATGGTGGCTGACTATTCACAGAGACTCAAAGGAGTACTGCCAGAGATGTGATGTCTGTCAGAGGGTTGGTAAACCCAATAGAAGGACAAGATGTCATTGCGACCATAGGTAACTTTGCAGGTATTCGACAAATGGGCAATAGACTTTGTGGGACCAATTAACCCACCATCAAAGAGGACAGGAGCAAGGTACATTATCCCCATGAAATAATACCTAACAAGATGGGTGGAAGCAACACCAGTTAAAGACTACAGTGCATAAACAACAACACACTTTCTATTTGAACAAGTAATCACTAGATCTGGTTGCTCCAGAATTTTGATGAGCGACCAAGGAACTCACTTCATTAAGAACACCATTAAGGCTGAGACTAAATAATTTGAAGTCCATCATCAAAAGAGCACTCCCTATCACCCATGGGCAAATGGAGCAGTAGAAGCATTTAACAAAATCCTTGAGAATGCACTAACAAATATATGTAATGTCAACAAGGATGATTGGGACCTCAAAATACTGGAATTATTGTGAGCATACAGGACCACATGCAAAACGTTGATAGGAAACACACCATTCAAACTAGTATATGGAAAAGAAGTAGTGGTGCCATTAGAATTTCTGGTACCCAGTGTGCATGTAGCTGTGATTACACACAAGACAGAATGAGGCGGAGTACAGGACAGGCTGAATCGGTTGTTGATCATGGAGGAAGATCGGATCCTAGTAGGGTTCCACCAGCAAGTTCAGAAAGCAAGTGACAAAGCGTGGCATGACAGACATATCAAGAAGAAAACTTTCAAGGAAGGAGACTTAGTGTTGATGTATGATAAGAAATCCATTCAGCATCCAGGAAAACTCACAATGCACTAGTTAGGACCATACAAAGTAAAAATTGTCACAGATGGGGAGTAGTACAGTTGAAAGACTTAGGAGGTGCAGAACTCAGAGGAATGATCAATGGGAGCTTACTAAAGTTGTACAAGGATAGTCGACCACCCATAACTTGAAAGTCACCATGCAGTTTGAAAGAAAAAAAAAACACACACTTAGGAATATGAACCCAGCAAAGACAATACCAACGTTCAATTAAAAACGAAAATAGGTGGGAAAGACGAAGGCGTAAAAATAAGTGCTAAGTGATGAAGGCAAGTGAAATTGAATGTTGGAAATGACCGACGGGACGTCGCATTAATCGTGCCAACTAGAGACGGTGAGGGAGAGTAATGGAAAGTATGAAGGAAACATAGGTTCATTGAATTCGTAATAAAGGTAGTGTCTTCGACAAGCTTCACATGATGCCCATACAAAGCAAGGATGTGGGAGAAAAAATATTATTGCGAAATTAGAAAAGGCAGAGAGCGATAGAGCATACGAAGCACATAACGAACTTTACCGAGGCTGCAGAGGCTAGTGAGCTCGAAAAATGACTAGATTTTCCACCATCGCACCACCCAAACAAGATGAACTGAGCTAGGCTGGTAGAAAATCCAGAGTTAGGACCAGGGCACAAATACAATTGTAGGAAAGTGAACAACAACCGCTAGAGGTTGTCAATGTAAATGAAATCTCATCACTGGATACAACACCAGTTATCCCCACATCCATGGTGGAGGAAACCCAATAGACAACACCAGTAGGCATGGATGTGGATATACCTGAAGAAGGGAAAGTCTGACAAAATGAGGACACAGCTAGTCAAAATGCAATCAGAAAACCCTGAAGAATCCCCGAAAGTCAATGGGATGGCTCTAAATCAGGAAGCAGCAATCAAGCCAGACGAATCACAAAAAAATGTGTTGGAACACCCACAGAAGGGAGTAGTGGAAGACATCATGAGATGGCCAGAACATTATGTCGAAGAACAACCAATGGAGGCTAGAACCTCGAGTCATCGACCACCACGAAAGGACAAGCACACAGTACCTAGGTCATCGCACAAACAACCCGCTGCAACAATTGTTTTTCCACGCATACCAGAAGGGGTGCGAATAAAAGCCGATTTGTTAGGATGTGTTGAGAAGATAAAGTACTCAGACCATGATGTAATGGACATGGACAATTTCCTGGAGTTCAAGAAGAAAGTATACCTACAAACTGTGGGTCTAGATACATTTGGGGCACTGGCTCATCAACCACTCTAGTGGGCAACCGGATTGGAAAAAACAGGGATTTTAGGTCTGTTGGAACTACCACACTTTGGTAGAGGACAGTATGCCAACAACTGCATCAAATAATTGATGGCGGTCACACATGGCGAAGATATATGGTTGGAAAATATCGTCTCAATAGAAGTAGAGATCATTGTCCACATCACAGGGCTACCATCATGGGGCATGTATCTCACACAATTTCTCAATGATAAAACAAAGGAGAAATCACTCACTGAGGAGATGAAAAATAAATATGGCACTAAAAGGGGGATGCACAGAATCATCATCAAACGAATCAGTGACATCGCGAAAAAAAATGGCCGCAAAAATCATGGCTTGCAAGTTGCTCATAAAATGTCGCAAGGAGGAACTCCTGGTCGGGGTTGTCGCAGTTGCAGCACAATGTGCCGAGGGCACCAAATTCAGCTGGGCCCCTTATCTTTTGAATATGTTTCTAGATGACTGCAAGGATGCGCAGGATATGGGAACATAATTTCATTATTCATGGTTGATCATGTTGATAGCCATTATGGGATGGAAGGAACCAAAATATGTATTTTTCACCACCAAATCCAAACCCAATCATGCAGCAAGATATTTATCACTTGGTGCTGCTTCGGACGCTAGGAATAGAAAGATGAACACAACTATATTTGAAGGATATCTTCTTGATCTACAAGAGACCATCACCAACCTAAGGAGAATAACACCATAGGTTGTTGCATACTATCGGGAAATAACTTAATTCAAGGCCACTTGACATGCAATGTGGATCCATGTGTGGAATGAACCCAACAAGAAGTGGCTACAACTGTGCTATTGCATCATGGAGGGCGACATAGAAATGGCTATCAAGGACTGGGAATATGATTGGAGAATTACAATCCTTACTCGAGACATACCTACAGGGGCAAAGGAGGAGGTGGCAAGGCAAGAAAATATAAATGTCGAGGAGGATGGGAAGAAAGAGACACAGCCCCAGGAAGTCACAGTGCCCAAGAAACAAAGGACAGGCCAAACAAAACTAAAGTAGATGAAAGGGGGGACATCCAAGACAGGAACCCAGAAGGGGAAGAAGAATAATACAGAGGTGCCCCAAGTATAGCAGAAACAAGCTAAGAGGGAACTACACCAAGCCCTAATCCACAAGAGATAGGTCTGACTAAGCGACCAACTACTCAGACTGGGGGTGCGCGCAAGAAAATGAAGGCACATAGAGCACCTCCTGAATACATGATTATGGAGGATGATGCAAAAATGATAGCCCAAATGGTTCATGATCGCACATTTGAGGATTTTGAGAATGTTGTGCACCACAGAGACAGAATTCAAGAGGAGTTGGCAGACATGCAAAAACTCCTCAAGAAGATCAGGGAAACGTAGGTAGCTAGCAGCAGCATAGAAATAGGGCCATCAACATCATAGATAGGAGGATGACCTGAAGTAGGTGAGCGGGATATAGTCCAGACAATACCACAGTCAAGTGCAATGTTTCACATTACACCCAGCATGTTGTGCATGCACAAGATCATGGGGAAAACACCCCTAAATGAATTGGCTCAATTGCAGTTGGTATTTCCATGGATACCAACCAAGGCCATATATAAACTACAGTTAGTGTTACCCAGAAGGTACATTCTCGTGCACGCACATACACAACCAAATTACAATAGGAAAAAGATAAACAGGATGAGATGGAATTGATATATGAGTAGGCCAAGATCGAGACCAAAGAGAAGAGGGAGCACGTGAACGGATTGGAACAAAAAATGGTTGGAGATTATGAAAAGATTCCAAAGATCATGTAGAGGGACGAACTCACAACAACAGAGAAGATTGATCAGATTGCGTAGACAATCGATCAATATCAGTAGGAGATCGATAATCTCTGTGACCAACTCACACCTACCACTCTACCATAGGTAAGGGAGTAAAGGAAGCAAGAGGCAACAAAGTAGATACAGGAGGTAGAACAATAGGTCCATGTAGCATCGGACCTTTTTGATAAAGAAACACAACTTTGGATGAAGCTAGAAGAGTATCAACAAGTCCAATGGTGGGACCAGGAAGAAGAAAGGATAAACGCATCTATCCAATACCTCAAGCAGAGGCAGAAGACAATGTCCATCATTTAAGAAAGAATGCAATGTGGCAGGCTTGTTTATGTCTGTAATAATGAAAATGCCTCTTTAAGTACATAATAATAACAAATAATAATAATAATAATAACAATAGTTCGAACAATAGAGACTATGAAAAAAAATGTTATTCAAAGGACAAACTAATATGAAGTCAACTAATAAAAAACTGACTCTCCACATTGGATATCTAAACATTTCAATAAAAATAGTAAAAATTCAAAAATACCGTAGATGATCAAAAACTTTGGATATGCTAACATATAAAACATTGGGAATAGTGAAGATGGAAATAAGACCTCAAATCTATCATCCAATGAGATCATGACACATAATTCTTTTTTTATTATATAAAAAATAATGTTTTTAGTTCTCTAGTTCAAACAATAGAGATTATGGAAAAAAAATTAGTCAAACGAAAAACTAATATGAATTCAACGGATTATCGATCGCTATAGTCCCTCTACACATTCAACAAGGACTAATAAATACACGAACGAACAAGGGACTAAGATTCCAAAGACCACGTAGAGGGCCGAACTCATAAAACAGAGAAGAATGATCAGATTGTGTAGACAATCGATCAATATCAGCAGTAGATCTATAATATGATGTAGCACCGCCACCTCAATAGGTTATGCTCAACATCCCAGTCTAAGGATCGTTCTCTATCTCCCTTTGAGTCTAATTGACTCCTTGATTCCCCACAGGAATCTCCAACACAGAAGTGTTTCCACAAGTCCTTCCCAAAAGTTATGCCTGTGCGAACAAGCACCAAGCATTAACCTCCAACCCATGTGACCAATTAATGTGACCACAGTCCTTCACACTACTAGATATGACCAAATTTGCGACGTTTTTTCGTTGATATTGCCACACATATCCGTCGCAGTTTCCACAACAACCGATATTGTTTTTCGTCGAAATAATTTCGTTGCTATATCCACGATCCAGGTGTGTGTGGAAACATCGACAAAATAAGTGCTCCATGTGTCTCCACCTTCAACATCGGTTAACCCTATGCATCGTCGCAATTTCGACGAAATTACGTCGCAATAACAACGAAGAAATGTGGAAATTACAAAAAAACTTTGTCGCAATTGTGACAGACAGTTATGTCAAGCCTATAAATTACGACGTAGATTTTGAATGTGCGACACAAAACCATCACAACTGGCGACGAAAATCCGTGGCAATATCGATGAAAAAATATCTCAA
This sequence comes from Picea mariana, assembly GCA_032191745.1. Classification (NCBI taxonomy): domain Eukaryota; kingdom Viridiplantae; phylum Streptophyta; class Pinopsida; order Pinales; family Pinaceae; genus Picea; species Picea mariana. Next base: position 22,130 of record JASDQU010505666.1, on the reverse strand, counting down.
TTCCAAACTTACGACGCAGATGTTGTATGTGCGACGAAATTTCGTCGCTATAGCGATGGTTTTGGTAAAATAGTAAAATTGTTTCCGACGAACATTCATCAATATTGCGATGATGGCTTTAATTTTAAAAAAAAAATTACATGAAATATGGTGTTACAATATTACATTGTAATATGGTATTACCATATTACATTGTAATATGGTATACCATATTGTATGCCATATTACAATGTAATATGGTAATTCCATATTACATTGTAATATGGCATTACTATTACATTGTAATATTGTAATATTCTAATATATTGTAATATATATATCCCCTACAAATAATCAAGGCACTAATCAACCAAATATTGTAAGCATGTGTTATCATGAAGTTGCATTAGAAGTAAGGATACCAATATGACAATATACACAAAGAATAATTTGGAATATTACTTTAAAAAAAACACATGGATTGCATGAGTGATTCATTATGAAATTTATATT